>BGPR01043084.1:0-13054 GCA_013235015.1 Araneus ventricosus
GTCCTTCTTTTGTAAGTTGTATCCTCCTACATGTACTCCTTTTCGATATTTGAAGACTAAGCTGTAAATCTCTGTATTTCTTCGATTCCGAGCCAATCTGCTGCATAGTATGTGACGTATTTGCATTCCACATGGTGATTCGTCGAGGCTCTGTATAGTGCGGCGAGACGAGATTATGAAATATATATCTTGTTCAGATATTTCAAATATAGTGTTAGAAGATGATACATTGACAAAAGCAATTCATTCAATGCAAAAGTCCTCATTTAAATCTATATATTAATACGTGAAGAAAAAACTATGTACCCCCTTTTAAGCACATCGAGCGCACGGAGGAGTGTGAGATTTGGCATAGTTAAAGTTCATGTGGAGAAGGAGTGCAGGAAGATAAAATTTATGTATAATATGTCTTACAAATACATTAAATTAAATTAAACTTTCATTGTTTACGTTCATACACTGTAAAAAAATTAGCGCAGTGGATGATTTGTAATTGATTTAATCACTGAATGGCTTCGATCACACTCTAAATTACATTCAACATTTCATTTTGATTTAACACTTACAATCTCCATTTTTTAAAAACTGATTTAAAAATGTTTTTTGGCTTACATTTCTTAAATAAAACACGGGAAAAATATTTTAAAAGTCCTATTCTGTTTTAAGTATGGTTTATGGATAAAAACAGTTTGTTACCAACTGAAAACATTGGGCTTTATTTCAGAAAAAAATGTCCTTGATAAAATTCTATAATGTCAAACACAGACGAATTTTAATAAATAATAATGAGGATAAGGAATTTCCTTCATCATTGTAGAATAAAATATGGTATTCTCAATCGTACAAACAAAGCAGAAAAGATACAGCCGCAAGTGAAAAACATCAAATTATTTTGTTATCAGCATTCAGGCTATCATCTATACGTTATAAATTGATTTAATAAAATTTTCAATATGTATCCTATTGGCAACAACCGGTATTAGAGCTTCAGTCTTATTCCCAAGATTTTAGAAGACAAAATTGGGTATGTTGCTTAAAGGCAACACTGGACATTTAAGGGTTAATAGTTGATACAAATAGGCGAAGAAACCCAATGAAAATATTCGAACCGCACAGAACGTGATGTAAACTTTTGAAGACATTTAAGTTGGTTGAATGATAACATTTCAAGAAGTCTCTGAAGCAAGCCTAGAAAAATTAGGAAATTGTGATACCAATAGTTTTTATGAATAAGAAATAATACAATGTACAGTTAAGAAAATGAAAAAATACCCTTAATTTTACTGCTCCAAGAAGAAATTTTTCTGGTTATAAATTTAAAACTGCAGTAACATTTCTCTTTGTGGCCACATCTGCATTGCGATCAATCCTCTCAACGGCTACTTTTGTTTGACATGGAAGTTTTGAGGCATAGATATAATGTGAAAAGAGAGAGAGAGAAACCCTAGGAACGGTCACTAACTTTTCCTAGCGGCGGAGCTAGTCTGTCGGTTTATTTCAATGAAATCCATTCTTTTTGTTTCTCTGATCTTGGTTTATTAAGAGAAAGGAGATGGAGGAATGGGAAAAAAGTACATGCACTCAAGAACAACACCAAAAATCAAATCAAAATTAATAATCCAAATACTACAGAACAAAATCCTCAGAATCGTCACAAACGCCAAGTTGTATGTCCGCAACGATATCATCCACAAAGACCTTAAGATAAAAAGCACTGAAGCTTTCAAAAAAATTTCTTATCCAAATTATCCATTTTAGTGCCCAATGACGATATATCGTCGTTCATATCACTTGTGAAAATGGCGTCTTATTATTCGCATCGCGAGAGAACTCTATCTCAAAATAAATTTATAAAACGTTATAAATATTTTATTAATATATTCGATTAATATTATATATTAATAATATCCGCTTAATATTAAAAATATTCTATTAATATTAATAATATTCTATTAATATTAATAATATTCTGTTAATATTAATAATATTCGATTAATATTATAAATTAATATTCGATTTTCCTTTTTTTCATAATGTTTTATATTTATGTTATTGGTATGATTTTTAAAAAATATTGAAATACAATTGGCGTTAATTTATTTTCCATTTATTTCTTAATATGCTCCTTTTTTAATTTTGTAAGCATCATCCTTATTTTGTTTTTTATGAGCTTTGTCCCTAACCTTAGTAAATTCGTCAAATTAGTCCGGCATTCTTCGAATAGGTACCATATTTTCTGTCGGCACTAGAAGGGTTAAACTCATCTGGCCCACTGCCCAAATCTGAATCGCTGTTTAGCACAGCTTAAGGCTTTTTCTCATTAAGGTTTCATTTTAACTCTGAGACTGAGTAGAAGTGCATATGCACCGACACTCAGCGAACTATCTAAGTCAAGTCAAGTCTTTTCTAATGTGGAGAGAAAAGTAAAATCCGCCTTCTACTGGCCGTGGTTACTAAACGCAAAACAAGAATCCATTTTCGCCACAAGCGAAATGGATTCTTGCTCTCTTATCGAAATCCAAATTTTTGTTTCGGAATCTTAACCGACGTATATAAATATTTTGTCAGTATGACAAAGGGAAATCAACAAGAAGGTTTGCCAAATCTTTCAACTGTGGCTGAACGCAAATAAACAAAATCATTAAATGATTAGCTCAGCAGAAGCTGATGATTAATACTATTGCCAATTCCTCTACAACTACCGTCGAATCAACAGGAATTCAATTTTCTAATTTAAAAAAGTTAAATTTTAATATGTTGGGAATAGTCGTAATTCAAAGTTCGTATTTCTTTAAATCAGTCGTTAGAACTGCAGCCGATGAACGAAATAATGTATTCCTAGATTTTCTAGAAATTGGGCATCTAATTTTCGACATGAAAAAGTGACAAATCCGACAACAAAATCACCTGAATCAATAAGATATTTTAATTGAGTCCCACAAATTTTTATATTAACAATTGGAAGATTGTTGCTATTGTTAGTGCACGACATTAATATTTTAGTCTCTGCGTTATCTAAAACTTTTTCTTTATTATTTTGATTTTGAATTGGCTGTTTAGTTCAGCTATTATTTTTACTTTTTGATTTTTTAGTCTGAGATTTATGTTTTTTGATTACATTCTTATCCTTTGATTTTTCACTACCATACTTTTCTAACACTTTGACATTACTCTCCTGTTTTTTCTTTGTTACATGAGAATTTCTTTTGTTGTTTTCAAAAACAAAGCTCTTTTTTTTAAAGACTCCTGCCAAAGAGAATTCTTTTTTTTTTTGATATTTGCAAGAATCTTCTAGAAGTTTAAATCATTTCTGTAACCTCTATTCGAAGCACTTCTGAAGTTACCCCTGAAATTTCTGCCAAAATTACTCCTTTGATTGGTTCGAAAGCGGTATGGATGAAAACTATTAGAACGAAATGTTCTGCTATTGCTTAGCCTGTTATTACCCCTGTTGAATCTCCCTCTGGTGTAAAGAAAACAATTTCTTGCTATGTGGTTAAATTTTCCACAGATTTGACACTGAATTCGCTGATTAATTTGTACATTACTGGAGGTAGATGGTGCTTCTCTCAAACTATTTACTGTCATATTTTGAGTTGAAATAGCATTAACTCTCTCAGACAGTTCCATGATTTGTTTATTTGTGTCTAACCGTTGAGATAAGATTTGATTTATACCAGAGTATGTTGCATTAAATTCATCACTGTCTTCACTAAAAGCATTGTCAATATATTTTGACATTGCTACAGCAGATTTAAATGACTTTGGCCCTAATTTTTTAACTTCGACTCTGATGTCTGGTCTTAATGCCTCAATAAATTTTGAAAGTTTTAACTTTTCTGTCAAAGTTACTAAATATTCCTCTTCACTGCCCTCTGGATTTATAAATTTTTCAGCACTTAAACTGACCTGATCTGCCAAATCTGAAATTGATTGGCTTACTTTTTGTTTTAAATTGTGAAACTGCCTTTGAGCTTCTTCAAAATTTGATTTTTCACAAAATTTTTCTTTAAGCCCGTTTACCAAAGAATCAAAATCATCGATATCTTCTAATTTTGGATAGCTCACTAAGAATTTGAGAGCGACATCTTTCGAATTTAGTTTTAGAACTAATATTTTTTTTGTTTCAGCCCATTTTTCCAAGCGAGCAATATCGTTAAGTTATTTAATAAAAAAATTCAAAACTGTACTCCTTTCCCTTAAAGGGTGGGAGAGAGGCAACTAAACTGTTAGACATGATATTTCAACTAAATATACTGACAGTTAAGAAATATATATATTTATCAGATATAAAAATACCTAAATAATATGCAAAAATTGATATATGTAAAAGTCATGTAAAAACACTGAAAAAAATATATATACACCCAACAAGATTTGAAACAAAATACCAAAAGAATACGAAATTATTTTCATTCAATTAATACCATGTCAATTTTATTTCTTCAGAGGAGACTGGAGTATCGAGACAAAAATATAAAAATTTTTTAATACTCTCTGTCATGTGCATCACTGTTAAATTTAAATTAGTTGGCAGTAAAATTAAATTTATTGCATAACCCAAATTCTTAACCTTGAATTAATATATTACACTTTTGTTTTGTCACGGCACCACAATATTGGATGGTGGGATGTTAATTATAAAAGTTAATGCAAGGTAGGTGCCAAATGTTAAAATTTAGATTAATATATGAGGAGCAAACATTCAAACCATGCTTTCTCCTTCAGATACAATTTTTCAAGAAACAGTAAACAAGCTCTGCAGGTAATACTTTTTGATTGAAACCTCAATTTTCTAAGTAAGTTTATAATGGGATAAAACTTGTTTCAGTTGAAAATAATAGTATACAGTTGTACTATTTAATGTTGAGTTCAAAGAAAAATCACTAACTCATTTTTTCTTTTTTTGGAGAAAACACGGTTTGAATGTTTGCTCTTCATATATAAATTATTAAATCAATACTGGGTGCTGAAATATAAAACACAATAATATGCAATTCTAGCTACACTCATATAAATCACCTAATTTTGCAGACCTGAAAAACTTGGCCGCTAAATTAAATTGCTGAAAACACCGTTAGTACATTGCGGTAAAACAATTAAAGAAAAACAAAGTTTTTAAAATTTAAATGCTTTTTTATTTAACAATTTTTTATATTGAATTTACTACTGCCACAAAATTAGACATATATAAAATTGATGCACAGGACTGAATATATATTAACCAAAATAAAAAAATGTAGCTACACATATATATATCAGCACTGCAGGCCTAAAAATTGCAACTCAGTACACTAAGTAAAAACAACCTAAATTCGAAAAAGATATATTGATGACTATTCTGTGCCACATAACAAAACGTCTTGAATTAATGAACACACTTCTTTAAATGAATCTGACTTGTATTCAACCTAGAATGATACCTGAAGCTTTTTCATGTACGCTTTCATTTTTGCATCAGCAATTTTAGACGTGTACCACTCATTCAAAAAAATTGGAAAAGCTGAAGATGGGAAAAACACACACAGCAGAACTTTAATTTGCAGCACACAATCTTACGATGAACGAGAGAAATGCTGAAGGTAAACCACAAACTGCAGACTTTGAAAAAGGTGATACGCACTCATTACTCAGGATCACTGATGAGAAACAGTGTTCATGCCACCAAGTAGCAGAGTTTTTAAAATAAAGAAGCAATCACTGCTTTCTTTTACGAACAGCATTTTAATTCACAGATTGTTCTGGAATTGCACTGTAGAAAACACCTTCATTACATTTTAAATTTTTCATCACAGTGGTTTTGCATACCGTTTCCTTAAAGGAATACCAACGAAAAAAAATATACTTCAGCTTCAGATCCAAAAGATTCAGGATGACAAATTATTAACGGAAAAAAATAACTCAGGGGCAAGCCCCCAGAGGCCCAACTGGGCCCGCAGCTGCAACAAACACCGACCACTCGTTCAGTCAAGCACACAAGAATTCAAATTACGCAAAAGTAAATTCTTCCAGCCAGAGACGCCAAAGCCTAATAACGCCAAAATTCATACGCAGAAACAAGATGGCGAGTAAATAGTCCCGTTGAAAAATTTTGATTTATAAATTAATAAAGTTGAAGCATTAATGGAAAAGACATCAAAAGTTAAGACAATTAATATTGAAGTCGAATACAAAGTAAATAATTAAGAAAAATTTAGATATTTAATGAAACTGCTAAAAATTACCGTTAAAATTTCAAAAGTTGTCAGAGATGCCACATGGAATGAAAGAAACTTTGGTGGCGAAGAATTAAATATTTAAAAATACTGATACAACCGAAAAATGATGTAGATGCAATTTTTGCAATCTAACAGTGTCCTCGTGCACTTTTTACAATTCCAACGGCAAATATATTATTGAGAAACTCAGTTTGTGGAAAGACGTCATAATTTCAAGTTGCCTATATTCCATCATATGCGGATTCTTTCTTATTCATTTTAAGGAAAACTCGCCGCCCACACGTATCTGTTTCTACAGAAAACCCCGGTCAACAAGGTGCTAGTAAGCAATATAGTTGCATCATCTGGTTAAGAAAACTGGTTTGAACGCCCTGTTTATGCTGGATCACTCAGTTACTTTAAAATTAGAAGCCAGACTTTCACAAAAGAATTCATAATTTTCCCTTCAGAAACGCCCCACATTCCTCAGCGCAACATAAAAGTGCTGCTGTAGGTGAACTTTTAAGTTGAGTGATGATATGCCCGAGATAAACGTTTCCAGAAAAGCACCTTTTACAGCACAAAAGCACGCCCTCGCCGCAAATTCGAAATTAAAAGTATGCGAAGAAAGGAACATCCTGGCCCTTAAAACGCCTGTGTCGGTACGAGTAAGAATTTCAGCCACGGAAAAGAAGGTGGGGGAACAAAAAAGAACGGAGCAGAAAAATGGTCGAAGACCATATCAATCAAGAGATGCTGCCATCCGAAAGGTTGAAATGTTCGTCACGTCTGCGACAACGGAATGGCTCGAGAACGAGAAAGGAAATAAAAGCGAAACTTCTCTCTGAGCGATGCTGCCGTTCAAACGGTTCGAAGCGGCGGCTTTTCAGATAATGAGAACGGCAGAAGTTCTTAAACGCCAGTAGCGGATAAAAAACGCAAAACTGTTAAAAATAACAGCTGTTAAAAATAACCGTTTCAAAGGGGAAAAATGAAAGAGCCATTTTTCTTCATGGAAGAAGTTTCGCATGTCACTTCGGAACCAGAACACAGATCTGTATCAAAGTTGGACGGATCAATTCAGTCAAAGGATTAACTGTCTGAAACCCGTCTAACGGCATATATAGGCTATCATTAGCAGGCTTAGTGATTGGTTCCATAAATGAATACACAGTTCACCAATCTAAATGGCTATATTATAAGGATTAAGTTTACATTATTATAGTGAGCAATATTTGCAGCTATGTACAATTAAAGTAGTTCTAGTTCGTCATATGATAAGGATGGCACTCATCAGAATAGTATGTCGTCGTTCAAACCGTCGTTTCATCTCTTCCTTTGGTGAAAACAAAAAAACAACGTCCTTCATACGTCTCATACCGTGTTCCATCTCGTCGTCTACTGTTCTAGGCAGCTTGATGCTCTGACGTCACTGGCGATGGTAGCGCCATCTACAGGTACTCGGCTGGTGGACCACATATGTATGTGAGTGCCATAACTCAAAAACACAACAAGCTACATAAATATAATTTGGTATGTAGTCTGGTCATAAAAATTCTTGATCAACATCGCAATTTGGACCCAGTTGATCGAAAGGAGGTTAGTATTCTTCATCATAATTCAGAGCAAAAATTGGTGCTTATTGTGTTAGAATAAGGTTGAGGGGAGAAAACACCCGTTAGTTTTCCCAACAGAAATACCATTTACGAAACTGCAGTCAGTTCTCTGCTTCGAAAAATAAACTTGCTTCTTTTATAACAAATGTGGGTTAACTCTTTGCGGCGGAGTGTCCCACCTGATGCACACCTAATTTCACTCTCTTCTGAACCGTTAAATTCAACTATAAATGGAAAATAATAGGTTTAGGATAGGGCTAACAGTACTCCTTTTAGAATGTATATAGCAGCCTTATGAAATTTCGTTTCGGAATAGGAATTATTAGAGATAAAGTTTGGGAAAATTCCTTAACTCAGAGATAAGAATTTTTTTCAGTTCTGGTCGTTTGCAATTTTATCAAATTACCTCAAAAATTTTCCTCCAACATTCTTGAAGTTTTAATGTATGACTTTTTGTAAGATTCAACAATATTTTTTGAATGTATCAAGGTGGCTGTACCCAAGGGGGTTCTCATATGGCGGGTGGCCCAAAGGGGGACACCCCCGGAATGAAGTAAGTTTTTTTTTAATTTTTTTTGTAGATTCTATGTCTAGACAATAAAGTAAACCCATTCATGATGTTTCTTCATCATATTTCAAAAAATTTAATGCCTTGCGCAGAAGAGGGTTAATACCATTTCATTTACCACAATCAGCATTGCTGCCTTTACTTAGAGTACGAGAGAAAACCAGCGGCAGTGTTCTTCCTTTGAATCTCTCGTATACAGCGAAACTTCGATTCACCGTCACTCGTTTAACCGTCCGACGATTATCTGCTATCAACTAAAAAGTAAAAAATAATGTATGTTTATAGTTTAATATACATTTCTGTACATTAGTGCTCTTTTATTGAAGTTTTTGTTGATCGTTTTATAAAATTAAATACGATCCCTTCTAAAATATTTTATTTTCATTTTTGTCCCAAGCCTGATGCGAGATCACGTTACAACAAATATGTATGAAGAGATTTCAATTATCCGTAGCAGCTCAGGTCCGGACGGTGACGGTTAATCGAAATTTACTGCAATAACACAATATGGCGCGTTTTGTGCTTCATAGTACAGTGAAGGTACTGAGGAAGAAATTTGAATGTCTTCCCACCCACCGACTGGATTGAAAATTTGACAGAGATCAAAAGTTTTAATGATAAGTGTATATGCTCCCAAGTAAAAAAATCAGCAAAACACCTTTCAAAAAATGAGATTTTACAGGTATTTTGAAGATTTCTACAGGGATTTTGAAGGAAAATGAAAACTGCAGGTTTCCTTCAGGAAATGTACAGTTTATTTAAAGGTTTCATGCAGGCTTTTTAAGACTTCTAAATTACCATTCAGGTATTCTGAAGGTCTCTACAGGTATTTTAAAGGAAAATAAAAACTGCAGATTTCCTTCCAGAAATGTACAGATTTTTTTAAGGTTTTATACAGGCTCTTTTCAACAAGTTTATAGACTTCAATTTACCTTCAATGACTTAGCAGATTTTGTTAAAGCAGATTTTACTTCAGGTATTTTGAAGAAAAACGAAAATTGCTTTTGATGTATGGAATATGAGTGTTTTTTTAAATTTTATTTGGGTTTCATACAGTTTTATATAATATGGTATCTAACTCGGATTCAAACAGCTTGAAGTAGGACTGGATAGAGAGAAGAGGGAAGGAGAGAGAACTAGGGTTTAATGTATAAAAAATATATATTTGAAGAAAAATGTAACTTTTAAAATTTTGCGAAAAAAACTTAATTTCATGCGATTCAGAATGAAACATTTTCCATATGAAACACGATGATAAGAAATTTTAATCTCTAATAAACATAATAAATTCTTCTTTTCAGTGTAATGCAAATCTTGATTTACTTTTGAACAGAAAAAATATTTAAAAAAATATTTTTTAAAGTCATATAAATATATATATATATATATATATCGATTCGTAGGAAAACTGACAAATTAAAAAAACCTTTTTGTTTAAAGCAAAGAAATAAACGAAAAAAATATATATGTGTGAAATATCATATTAAACATTATAAAAAATATTAAAAAACATATTAAGCATTATAAAAATATTAAAGAAAGAAAGAAACTTTTCGGAAATAATTTTTTATCACTTGTCCATGCATGGTCTAACTATTTAGACATGTAGCAGTAACCTGTTGTCACTCTGATAAGCTAACTTTAAGACACATTACGTGTTCTGGCAGTAGTTGATTTTTATGCCACTAGATGGCACTACTATAGGGTGAAGTTATAACTTATATAGATTATTTTACACCACTTTTCCGAAGTCCTGTCGGATATAAGGGATAGCGCGCTTGCTTGCCAACTCTAGGAACGTGGGATCATTCCCCGATTCGGAGGAATTTGAACTTTTGTAGTACACGTAAGTTCAATTACAAATTAGTTCATTAAATTAAATGAAATTAATAATTCAGCCTTGATTAATTATGATTCCTAATTAATTGACATTCCAGATAACTCGAGACATGATGAAAATCTCTAAGATGACGTCAGAAGAAAGGGGGATGAAAAAAGGGGGGAATAACTGTAGATACAGGGTTTTTTTATCTGAAGGTATTTTGCATAAAAGCATGCAGGTAAAACGCAGGGTTTTTTTCCATCTGAAAAAAAGTCAGCAAAAAGACCTCCAGGAAAATTGCAGGTATTTCGAACAGAAATATGAAGGGAAGTTGTTTTTGTCCGAAATACCTGCAGTTTTCCTGAAGGTTTTTTTGCTGACTTTTTTACTTGGGCTTAATTTCATCCATCTAGGTTGTTGCGTTTTTGAGTTATCGTGTTCACATGGACATGGACAGACGAATATATAGACTTCTAATGGACAGATTTCGTCTAAAATTTGACAAAAAAATCGACGGGAGGCTGTCTCTGCGGAACGGCCGCTAGGATTGAGGGGACTAGACTGACTTACCTTACTCAACTGTGACTAAAGTAGCTCTATGTGACTATTAACTCTATAATCTATAGTGACTATTAGTCTAGTGTGACTATGTGACTCTATCTATGCAGAATTCTTCGTGATTTCCACCAACTTTGCAACTGGACTGTGACTAAACCGTAATTAAAAATTCTAAAATTATTATTGCAATCTTTAATGTCTACCTTTCTCTGTTAAATGAAACTAAAACCAACTCCCTGTGTTATTTGGTTGCGGAACTATAAGCGTTTAACTTTACCACGAAATTCGACGTAATTCAACAATTCATTAGTAATATTTCTGGCAATCGATGATTGAATTGCTTAGTCTGCGTGCGTGCGCATCGGTCGCTGTGACGTCATCAAAATTTTTCATAATTTTCACCAACTTTGCAGCTCGACTGCGATTAAACCGTAATTCCAAATTCTAAAATTCTTTTTGCACTCTTTAATGCCAGCTGTTTTCTGTTAAATGAAACTAAAACCAACTCTCTATGTTATTCGGTTGCGGAACTATAAGCGTTTGACTTTAGCACGAAAAACGTCATCATTTTTTCCTTTCCCGACGCACCATTAGACCAATATGGAAAGACGAAAATCTAAGTGAAAAATTTCGAAATGTGGTGAAAAGGCCACAAACCAAATTGGATGCCGCTCATTGCGATTTTGAGTTATCGTGCTGAGAGAAAGATCGATAGACAGACGTAATTCCAAAATGTGTTTTATAAATTCACAGAGGTCTGAAACATGGTGACACTTTAAAATCTAGAGTTCGAATCTTTTGGCGATTACTATACTTTCTCTTTGTATACTTGATATGCGAGAAAGCATTAGAAAGGAAAAGCGTTAGATTATATGACATTACTTATAATCTAACGTTTATTTTTATCTATATAGATATATACGTTACATTTTACCAATATTTCTTTTAAAACTTTCTATGATATGGCTTAGAATTTATAGACTAAACGGAAAGAATGAAAGCGAGGATATCGTTTTTCTGTTATTAATGTTTTATCGGTAAGAGAAAACGTAAAACGAATTATTGTGAAAAGGAACATAGTCGCAAAAGTGTTTTAAGAAAGAAAAACTTCTGTTTTTCAGTTGCCGTGCTTAGATGCATGTGGATGGACAGACAGATATTTCATGTTGATGGATTTCGGCCGAAATTTGTCAGAAATAGGAAAATTTGGTGTAAAGACGGCATATCAAATTTCACTTCTCTAGTTTCTTGCGTATTTGAGATATTGTGTTCACAGACGGGCATAATTCTAAAACTTGGTTTTTCTGGCGCTGGAAAATTCAGAGCGGGAAAATTCGCCAAAATCTCGAGATAAATGTTTTGACGAATACAATACTTTATCTGCGTATATTTCGTACAAAGAAAGAAAGTAAAAAGGCTTTAAAGTATATCCTTTACGAAAAAGTTAAAAAGCGCCTTCGCACTAGAACTCGGTTATGGAGGGAAAATGGATATCTATTAGCTGGATTTCATCTTCAGAAAAATAAAGAGCTTGCTAAAAGCTGCATTGTTGCAGTGGGTAATTCAATTTTTTGGGAACAAAAGATCATTTGGTTCTTCCCCAAATTTCGCAGAACTTCGCATTAAAACGCTCTGTTGAAGGCCAGAATTCACAATAAAGAACGCCTTGGAAGTCTAAAAACGCAATGATCGTGGTTTCTGTGCCACTCAAAACATTGATCTTGGTAATGGTCTTAAAATGCCGACCTTTCAGCTGGTTTTCATCCCTGGGGATGAAAATAATCGTAATGAGTAATTCAATTCTTCGCTCACAGAAGATCGGTTGGTTTTCCCTTCAATATCGCCGCAGTAAGAACTCTCAGTTGATGGTCAAAGATCGCAATGAAAAATGCCACGAATGTCTAAAAAGTCAATGAGCATGCGGCATTCAGGACAGTGCGAATGACTCATTCTCTCGTCAACATAAAATTGCCAAAGTATATTCCATGTCTCTTCAGTTAATTAGTTGAAAGCAACTTTTAAGTAGCATCGGTTTCTTTTTTGCGTTGTTCTATGTTGCTGTTCAGGATGTAATCGTAAAGTATCACGTTCCTCACTCTCTCCGACCGTAGAAACTCGGCAATTGTAATTCCAGATAGAATTAGAATTTATTCTCAAAAAGAATTATTCGCATTAGAATATATTCGGATTAGAATTCGCAGTAAAAAATGCTACGAATGTCTAATTAGTCAATGAGCATGTGCCACTCAGGACAGTGTGAATGACTCATTGCCTCGTCAACATAAGATTGCCA
>BGPR01043086.1:0-13054 GCA_013235015.1 Araneus ventricosus
GTCCTTCTTTTGTAAGTTGTATCCTCCTACATGTACTCCTTTTCGATATTTGAAGACTAAGCTGTAAATCTCTGTATTTCTTCGATTCCGAGCCAATCTGCTGCATAGTATGTGACGTATTTGCATTCCACATGGTGATTCGTCGAGGCTCTGTATAGTGCGGCGAGACGAGATTATGAAATATATATCTTGTTCAGATATTTCAAATATTGTGTTAGAAGATGATACATTGACAAAAGCAATTCATTCAATGGAAAAGTCCTCATTTAAATCTATATATTAATACGCTAAGAAAAAACTTTGTACCCCTTTTTAAGCACATTGAGCTCACGGAGGAGTGTGAGATTTGGCATAGTTAAAGTTCATAAGGAGAAGGAGTGCAGGAAGATAAAATTTATGTATAATATGTCTTACAAATACATTAAATTAAATTAAACTTTCATTGTTTACGTTCATACACTGTAAAAAAATTAGCGCAGTGGATGATTTGTAATTGATTTAATCACTGAATGGCTTCGATCACACTCTAAATTACATTCAACATTTCATTTTGATTTAACACTTACAATCTCCATTTTTTAAAAACTGATTTAAAAATGTTTTTTGGCTTACATTTCTTAAATAAAACACGGGAAAAATATTTTAAAAGTCCTATTCTGTTTTAAGTATGGTTTATGGATAAAAACAGTTTGTTACCAACTGAAAACATTGGGCTTTATTTCAGAAAAAAATGTCCTTGATAAAATTCTATAATGTCAAACACAGACGAATTTTAATAAATAATAATGAGGATAAGGAATTTCCTTCATCATTGTAGAATAAAATATGGTATTCTCAATCGTACAAACAAAGCAGAAAAGATACAGCCGCAAGTGAAAAACATCAAATTATTTTGTTATCAGCATTCAGGCTATCATCTATACGTTATAAATTGATTTAATAAAATTTTCAATATGTATCCTATTGGCAACAACCGGTATTAGAGCTTCAGTCTTATTCCCAAGATTTTAGAAGACAAAATTGGGTATGTTGCTTAAAGGCAACACTGGACATTTAAGGGTTAATAGTTGATACAAATAGGCGAAGAAACCCAATGAAAATATTCGAACCGCACAGAACGTGATGTAAACTTTTGAAGACATTTAAGTTGGTTGAATGATAACATTTCAAGAAGTCTCTGAAGCAAGCCTAGAAAAATTAGGAAATTGTGATACCAATAGTTTTTATGAATAAGAAATAATACAATGTACAGTTAAGAAAATGAAAAAATACCCTTAATTTTACTGCTCCAAGAAGAAATTTTTCTGGTTATAAATTTAAAACTGCAGTAACATTTCTCTTTGTGGCCACATCTGCATTGCGATCAATCCTCTCAACGGCTACTTTTGTTTGACATGGAAGTTTTGAGGCATAGATATAATGTGAAAAGAGAGAGAGAGAAACCCTAGGAACGGTCACTAACTTTTCCTAGCGGCGGAGCTAGTCTGTCGGTTTATTTCAATGAAATCCATTCTTTTTGTTTCTCTGATCTTGGTTTATTAAGAGAAAGGAGATGGAGGAATGGGAAAAAAGTACATGCACTCAAGAACAACACCAAAAATCAAATCAAAATTAATAATCCAAATACTACAGAACAAAATCCTCAGAATCGTCACAAACGCCAAGTTGTATGTCCGCAACGATATCATCCACAAAGACCTTAAGATAAAAAGCACTGAAGCTTTCAAAAAAATTTCTTATCCAAATTATCCATTTTAGTGCCCAATGACGATATATCGTCGTTCATATCACTTGTGAAAATGGCGTCTTATTATTCGCATCGCGAGAGAACTCTATCTCAAAATAAATTTATAAAACGTTATAAATATTTTATTAATATATTCGATTAATATTATATATTAATAATATCCGCTTAATATTAAAAATATTCTATTAATATTAATAATATTCTATTAATATTAATAATATTCTGTTAATATTAATAATATTCGATTAATATTATAAATTAATATTCGATTTTCCTTTTTTTCATAATGTTTTATATTTATGTTATTGGTATGATTTTTAAAAAATATTGAAATACAATTGGCGTTAATTTATTTTCCATTTATTTCTTAATATGCTCCTTTTTTAATTTTGTAAGCATCATCCTTATTTTGTTTTTTATGAGCTTTGTCCCTAACCTTAGTAAATTCGTCAAATTAGTCCGGCATTCTTCGAATAGGTACCATATTTTCTGTCGGCACTAGAAGGGTTAAACTCATCTGGCCCACTGCCCAAATCTGAATCGCTGTTTAGCACAGCTTAAGGCTTTTTCTCATTAAGGTTTCATTTTAACTCTGAGACTGAGTAGAAGTGCATATGCACCGACACTCAGCGAACTATCTAAGTCAAGTCAAGTCTTTTCTAATGTGGAGAGAAAAGTAAAATCCGCCTTCTACTGGCCGTGGTTACTAAACGCAAAACAAGAATCCATTTTCGCCACAAGCGAAATGGATTCTTGCTCTCTTATCGAAATCCAAATTTTTGTTTCGGAATCTTAACCGACGTATATAAATATTTTGTCAGTATGACAAAGGGAAATCAACAAGAAGGTTTGCCAAATCTTTCAACTGTGGCTGAACGCAAATAAACAAAATCATTAAATGATTAGCTCAGCAGAAGCTGATGATTAATACTATTGCCAATTCCTCTACAACTACCGTCGAATCAACAGGAATTCAATTTTCTAATTTAAAAAAGTTAAATTTTAATATGTTGGGAATAGTCGTAATTCAAAGTTCGTATTTCTTTAAATCAGTCGTTAGAACTGCAGCCGATGAACGAAATAATGTATTCCTAGATTTTCTAGAAATTGGGCATCTAATTTTCGACATGAAAAAGTGACAAATCCGACAACAAAATCACCTGAATCAATAAGATATTTTAATTGAGTCCCACAAATTTTTATATTAACAATTGGAAGATTGTTGCTATTGTTAGTGCACGACATTAATATTTTAGTCTCTGCGTTATCTAAAACTTTTTCTTTATTATTTTGATTTTGAATTGGCTGTTTAGTTCAGCTATTATTTTTACTTTTTGATTTTTTAGTCTGAGATTTATGTTTTTTGATTACATTCTTATCCTTTGATTTTTCACTACCATACTTTTCTAACACTTTGACATTACTCTCCTGTTTTTTCTTTGTTACATGAGAATTTCTTTTGTTGTTTTCAAAAACAAAGCTCTTTTTTTTAAAGACTCCTGCCAAAGAGAATTCTTTTTTTTTTTGATATTTGCAAGAATCTTCTAGAAGTTTAAATCATTTCTGTAACCTCTATTCGAAGCACTTCTGAAGTTACCCCTGAAATTTCTGCCAAAATTACTCCTTTGATTGGTTCGAAAGCGGTATGGATGAAAACTATTAGAACGAAATGTTCTGCTATTGCTTAGCCTGTTATTACCCCTGTTGAATCTCCCTCTGGTGTAAAGAAAACAATTTCTTGCTATGTGGTTAAATTTTCCACAGATTTGACACTGAATTCGCTGATTAATTTGTACATTACTGGAGGTAGATGGTGCTTCTCTCAAACTATTTACTGTCATATTTTGAGTTGAAATAGCATTAACTCTCTCAGACAGTTCCATGATTTGTTTATTTGTGTCTAACCGTTGAGATAAGATTTGATTTATACCAGAGTATGTTGCATTAAATTCATCACTGTCTTCACTAAAAGCATTGTCAATATATTTTGACATTGCTACAGCAGATTTAAATGACTTTGGCCCTAATTTTTTAACTTCGACTCTGATGTCTGGTCTTAATGCCTCAATAAATTTTGAAAGTTTTAACTTTTCTGTCAAAGTTACTAAATATTCCTCTTCACTGCCCTCTGGATTTATAAATTTTTCAGCACTTAAACTGACCTGATCTGCCAAATCTGAAATTGATTGGCTTACTTTTTGTTTTAAATTGTGAAACTGCCTTTGAGCTTCTTCAAAATTTGATTTTTCACAAAATTTTTCTTTAAGCCCGTTTACCAAAGAATCAAAATCATCGATATCTTCTAATTTTGGATAGCTCACTAAGAATTTGAGAGCGACATCTTTCGAATTTAGTTTTAGAACTAATATTTTTTTTGTTTCAGCCCATTTTTCCAAGCGAGCAATATCGTTAAGTTATTTAATAAAAAAATTCAAAACTGTACTCCTTTCCCTTAAAGGGTGGGAGAGAGGCAACTAAACTGTTAGACATGATATTTCAACTAAATATACTGACAGTTAAGAAATATATATATTTATCAGATATAAAAATACCTAAATAATATGCAAAAATTGATATATGTAAAAGTCATGTAAAAACACTGAAAAAAATATATATACACCCAACAAGATTTGAAACAAAATACCAAAAGAATACGAAATTATTTTCATTCAATTAATACCATGTCAATTTTATTTCTTCAGAGGAGACTGGAGTATCGAGACAAAAATATAAAAATTTTTTAATACTCTCTGTCATGTGCATCACTGTTAAATTTAAATTAGTTGGCAGTAAAATTAAATTTATTGCATAACCCAAATTCTTAACCTTGAATTAATATATTACACTTTTGTTTTGTCACGGCACCACAATATTGGATGGTGGGATGTTAATTATAAAAGTTAATGCAAGGTAGGTGCCAAATGTTAAAATTTAGATTAATATATGAGGAGCAAACATTCAAACCATGCTTTCTCCTTCAGATACAATTTTTCAAGAAACAGTAAACAAGCTCTGCAGGTAATACTTTTTGATTGAAACCTCAATTTTCTAAGTAAGTTTATAATGGGATAAAACTTGTTTCAGTTGAAAATAATAGTATACAGTTGTACTATTTAATGTTGAGTTCAAAGAAAAATCACTAACTCATTTTTTCTTTTTTTGGAGAAAACACGGTTTGAATGTTTGCTCTTCATATATAAATTATTAAATCAATACTGGGTGCTGAAATATAAAACACAATAATATGCAATTCTAGCTACACTCATATAAATCACCTAATTTTGCAGACCTGAAAAACTTGGCCGCTAAATTAAATTGCTGAAAACACCGTTAGTACATTGCGGTAAAACAATTAAAGAAAAACAAAGTTTTTAAAATTTAAATGCTTTTTTATTTAACAATTTTTTATATTGAATTTACTACTGCCACAAAATTAGACATATATAAAATTGATGCACAGGACTGAATATATATTAACCAAAATAAAAAAATGTAGCTACACATATATATATCAGCACTGCAGGCCTAAAAATTGCAACTCAGTACACTAAGTAAAAACAACCTAAATTCGAAAAAGATATATTGATGACTATTCTGTGCCACATAACAAAACGTCTTGAATTAATGAACACACTTCTTTAAATGAATCTGACTTGTATTCAACCTAGAATGATACCTGAAGCTTTTTCATGTACGCTTTCATTTTTGCATCAGCAATTTTAGACGTGTACCACTCATTCAAAAAAATTGGAAAAGCTGAAGATGGGAAAAACACACACAGCAGAACTTTAATTTGCAGCACACAATCTTACGATGAACGAGAGAAATGCTGAAGGTAAACCACAAACTGCAGACTTTGAAAAAGGTGATACGCACTCATTACTCAGGATCACTGATGAGAAACAGTGTTCATGCCACCAAGTAGCAGAGTTTTTAAAATAAAGAAGCAATCACTGCTTTCTTTTACGAACAGCATTTTAATTCACAGATTGTTCTGGAATTGCACTGTAGAAAACACCTTCATTACATTTTAAATTTTTCATCACAGTGGTTTTGCATACCGTTTCCTTAAAGGAATACCAACGAAAAAAAATATACTTCAGCTTCAGATCCAAAAGATTCAGGATGACAAATTATTAACGGAAAAAAATAACTCAGGGGCAAGCCCCCAGAGGCCCAACTGGGCCCGCAGCTGCAACAAACACCGACCACTCGTTCAGTCAAGCACACAAGAATTCAAATTACGCAAAAGTAAATTCTTCCAGCCAGAGACGCCAAAGCCTAATAACGCCAAAATTCATACGCAGAAACAAGATGGCGAGTAAATAGTCCCGTTGAAAAATTTTGATTTATAAATTAATAAAGTTGAAGCATTAATGGAAAAGACATCAAAAGTTAAGACAATTAATATTGAAGTCGAATACAAAGTAAATAATTAAGAAAAATTTAGATATTTAATGAAACTGCTAAAAATTACCGTTAAAATTTCAAAAGTTGTCAGAGATGCCACATGGAATGAAAGAAACTTTGGTGGCGAAGAATTAAATATTTAAAAATACTGATACAACCGAAAAATGATGTAGATGCAATTTTTGCAATCTAACAGTGTCCTCGTGCACTTTTTACAATTCCAACGGCAAATATATTATTGAGAAACTCAGTTTGTGGAAAGACGTCATAATTTCAAGTTGCCTATATTCCATCATATGCGGATTCTTTCTTATTCATTTTAAGGAAAACTCGCCGCCCACACGTATCTGTTTCTACAGAAAACCCCGGTCAACAAGGTGCTAGTAAGCAATATAGTTGCATCATCTGGTTAAGAAAACTGGTTTGAACGCCCTGTTTATGCTGGATCACTCAGTTACTTTAAAATTAGAAGCCAGACTTTCACAAAAGAATTCATAATTTTCCCTTCAGAAACGCCCCACATTCCTCAGCGCAACATAAAAGTGCTGCTGTAGGTGAACTTTTAAGTTGAGTGATGATATGCCCGAGATAAACGTTTCCAGAAAAGCACCTTTTACAGCACAAAAGCACGCCCTCGCCGCAAATTCGAAATTAAAAGTATGCGAAGAAAGGAACATCCTGGCCCTTAAAACGCCTGTGTCGGTACGAGTAAGAATTTCAGCCACGGAAAAGAAGGTGGGGGAACAAAAAAGAACGGAGCAGAAAAATGGTCGAAGACCATATCAATCAAGAGATGCTGCCATCCGAAAGGTTGAAATGTTCGTCACGTCTGCGACAACGGAATGGCTCGAGAACGAGAAAGGAAATAAAAGCGAAACTTCTCTCTGAGCGATGCTGCCGTTCAAACGGTTCGAAGCGGCGGCTTTTCAGATAATGAGAACGGCAGAAGTTCTTAAACGCCAGTAGCGGATAAAAAACGCAAAACTGTTAAAAATAACAGCTGTTAAAAATAACCGTTTCAAAGGGGAAAAATGAAAGAGCCATTTTTCTTCATGGAAGAAGTTTCGCATGTCACTTCGGAACCAGAACACAGATCTGTATCAAAGTTGGACGGATCAATTCAGTCAAAGGATTAACTGTCTGAAACCCGTCTAACGGCATATATAGGCTATCATTAGCAGGCTTAGTGATTGGTTCCATAAATGAATACACAGTTCACCAATCTAAATGGCTATATTATAAGGATTAAGTTTACATTATTATAGTGAGCAATATTTGCAGCTATGTACAATTAAAGTAGTTCTAGTTCGTCATATGATAAGGATGGCACTCATCAGAATAGTATGTCGTCGTTCAAACCGTCGTTTCATCTCTTCCTTTGGTGAAAACAAAAAAACAACGTCCTTCATACGTCTCATACCGTGTTCCATCTCGTCGTCTACTGTTCTAGGCAGCTTGATGCTCTGACGTCACTGGCGATGGTAGCGCCATCTACAGGTACTCGGCTGGTGGACCACATATGTATGTGAGTGCCATAACTCAAAAACACAACAAGCTACATAAATATAATTTGGTATGTAGTCTGGTCATAAAAATTCTTGATCAACATCGCAATTTGGACCCAGTTGATCGAAAGGAGGTTAGTATTCTTCATCATAATTCAGAGCAAAAATTGGTGCTTATTGTGTTAGAATAAGGTTGAGGGGAGAAAACACCCGTTAGTTTTCCCAACAGAAATACCATTTACGAAACTGCAGTCAGTTCTCTGCTTCGAAAAATAAACTTGCTTCTTTTATAACAAATGTGGGTTAACTCTTTGCGGCGGAGTGTCCCACCTGATGCACACCTAATTTCACTCTCTTCTGAACCGTTAAATTCAACTATAAATGGAAAATAATAGGTTTAGGATAGGGCTAACAGTACTCCTTTTAGAATGTATATAGCAGCCTTATGAAATTTCGTTTCGGAATAGGAATTATTAGAGATAAAGTTTGGGAAAATTCCTTAACTCAGAGATAAGAATTTTTTTCAGTTCTGGTCGTTTGCAATTTTATCAAATTACCTCAAAAATTTTCCTCCAACATTCTTGAAGTTTTAATGTATGACTTTTTGTAAGATTCAACAATATTTTTTGAATGTATCAAGGTGGCTGTACCCAAGGGGGTTCTCATATGGCGGGTGGCCCAAAGGGGGACACCCCCGGAATGAAGTAAGTTTTTTTTTAATTTTTTTTGTAGATTCTATGTCTAGACAATAAAGTAAACCCATTCATGATGTTTCTTCATCATATTTCAAAAAATTTAATGCCTTGCGCAGAAGAGGGTTAATACCATTTCATTTACCACAATCAGCATTGCTGCCTTTACTTAGAGTACGAGAGAAAACCAGCGGCAGTGTTCTTCCTTTGAATCTCTCGTATACAGCGAAACTTCGATTCACCGTCACTCGTTTAACCGTCCGACGATTATCTGCTATCAACTAAAAAGTAAAAAATAATGTATGTTTATAGTTTAATATACATTTCTGTACATTAGTGCTCTTTTATTGAAGTTTTTGTTGATCGTTTTATAAAATTAAATACGATCCCTTCTAAAATATTTTATTTTCATTTTTGTCCCAAGCCTGATGCGAGATCACGTTACAACAAATATGTATGAAGAGATTTCAATTATCCGTAGCAGCTCAGGTCCGGACGGTGACGGTTAATCGAAATTTACTGCAATAACACAATATGGCGCGTTTTGTGCTTCATAGTACAGTGAAGGTACTGAGGAAGAAATTTGAATGTCTTCCCACCCACCGACTGGATTGAAAATTTGACAGAGATCAAAAGTTTTAATGATAAGTGTATATGCTCCCAAGTAAAAAAATCAGCAAAACACCTTTCAAAAAATGAGATTTTACAGGTATTTTGAAGATTTCTACAGGGATTTTGAAGGAAAATGAAAACTGCAGGTTTCCTTCAGGAAATGTACAGTTTATTTAAAGGTTTCATGCAGGCTTTTTAAGACTTCTAAATTACCATTCAGGTATTCTGAAGGTCTCTACAGGTATTTTAAAGGAAAATAAAAACTGCAGATTTCCTTCCAGAAATGTACAGATTTTTTTAAGGTTTTATACAGGCTCTTTTCAACAAGTTTATAGACTTCAATTTACCTTCAATGACTTAGCAGATTTTGTTAAAGCAGATTTTACTTCAGGTATTTTGAAGAAAAACGAAAATTGCTTTTGATGTATGGAATATGAGTGTTTTTTTAAATTTTATTTGGGTTTCATACAGTTTTATATAATATGGTATCTAACTCGGATTCAAACAGCTTGAAGTAGGACTGGATAGAGAGAAGAGGGAAGGAGAGAGAACTAGGGTTTAATGTATAAAAAATATATATTTGAAGAAAAATGTAACTTTTAAAATTTTGCGAAAAAAACTTAATTTCATGCGATTCAGAATGAAACATTTTCCATATGAAACACGATGATAAGAAATTTTAATCTCTAATAAACATAATAAATTCTTCTTTTCAGTGTAATGCAAATCTTGATTTACTTTTGAACAGAAAAAATATTTAAAAAAATATTTTTTAAAGTCATATAAATATATATATATATATATATATCGATTCGTAGGAAAACTGACAAATTAAAAAAACCTTTTTGTTTAAAGCAAAGAAATAAACGAAAAAAATATATATGTGTGAAATATCATATTAAACATTATAAAAAATATTAAAAAACATATTAAGCATTATAAAAATATTAAAGAAAGAAAGAAACTTTTCGGAAATAATTTTTTATCACTTGTCCATGCATGGTCTAACTATTTAGACATGTAGCAGTAACCTGTTGTCACTCTGATAAGCTAACTTTAAGACACATTACGTGTTCTGGCAGTAGTTGATTTTTATGCCACTAGATGGCACTACTATAGGGTGAAGTTATAACTTATATAGATTATTTTACACCACTTTTCCGAAGTCCTGTCGGATATAAGGGATAGCGCGCTTGCTTGCCAACTCTAGGAACGTGGGATCATTCCCCGATTCGGAGGAATTTGAACTTTTGTAGTACACGTAAGTTCAATTACAAATTAGTTCATTAAATTAAATGAAATTAATAATTCAGCCTTGATTAATTATGATTCCTAATTAATTGACATTCCAGATAACTCGAGACATGATGAAAATCTCTAAGATGACGTCAGAAGAAAGGGGGATGAAAAAAGGGGGGAATAACTGTAGATACAGGGTTTTTTTATCTGAAGGTATTTTGCATAAAAGCATGCAGGTAAAACGCAGGGTTTTTTTCCATCTGAAAAAAAGTCAGCAAAAAGACCTCCAGGAAAATTGCAGGTATTTCGAACAGAAATATGAAGGGAAGTTGTTTTTGTCCGAAATACCTGCAGTTTTCCTGAAGGTTTTTTTGCTGACTTTTTTACTTGGGCTTAATTTCATCCATCTAGGTTGTTGCGTTTTTGAGTTATCGTGTTCACATGGACATGGACAGACGAATATATAGACTTCTAATGGACAGATTTCGTCTAAAATTTGACAAAAAAATCGACGGGAGGCTGTCTCTGCGGAACGGCCGCTAGGATTGAGGGGACTAGACTGACTTACCTTACTCAACTGTGACTAAAGTAGCTCTATGTGACTATTAACTCTATAATCTATAGTGACTATTAGTCTAGTGTGACTATGTGACTCTATCTATGCAGAATTCTTCGTGATTTCCACCAACTTTGCAACTGGACTGTGACTAAACCGTAATTAAAAATTCTAAAATTATTATTGCAATCTTTAATGTCTACCTTTCTCTGTTAAATGAAACTAAAACCAACTCCCTGTGTTATTTGGTTGCGGAACTATAAGCGTTTAACTTTACCACGAAATTCGACGTAATTCAACAATTCATTAGTAATATTTCTGGCAATCGATGATTGAATTGCTTAGTCTGCGTGCGTGCGCATCGGTCGCTGTGACGTCATCAAAATTTTTCATAATTTTCACCAACTTTGCAGCTCGACTGCGATTAAACCGTAATTCCAAATTCTAAAATTCTTTTTGCACTCTTTAATGCCAGCTGTTTTCTGTTAAATGAAACTAAAACCAACTCTCTATGTTATTCGGTTGCGGAACTATAAGCGTTTGACTTTAGCACGAAAAACGTCATCATTTTTTCCTTTCCCGACGCACCATTAGACCAATATGGAAAGACGAAAATCTAAGTGAAAAATTTCGAAATGTGGTGAAAAGGCCACAAACCAAATTGGATGCCGCTCATTGCGATTTTGAGTTATCGTGCTGAGAGAAAGATCGATAGACAGACGTAATTCCAAAATGTGTTTTATAAATTCACAGAGGTCTGAAACATGGTGACACTTTAAAATCTAGAGTTCGAATCTTTTGGCGATTACTATACTTTCTCTTTGTATACTTGATATGCGAGAAAGCATTAGAAAGGAAAAGCGTTAGATTATATGACATTACTTATAATCTAACGTTTATTTTTATCTATATAGATATATACGTTACATTTTACCAATATTTCTTTTAAAACTTTCTATGATATGGCTTAGAATTTATAGACTAAACGGAAAGAATGAAAGCGAGGATATCGTTT
Source organism: Araneus ventricosus (assembly GCA_013235015.1). Classification (NCBI taxonomy): domain Eukaryota; kingdom Metazoa; phylum Arthropoda; class Arachnida; order Araneae; family Araneidae; genus Araneus; species Araneus ventricosus. Next base: position 11,777 of record BGPR01043086.1, read on the forward strand.
TTCTGTTATTAATGTTTTATCGGTAAGAGAAAACGTAAAACGAATTATTGTGAAAAGGAACATAGTCGCAAAAGTGTTTTAAGAAAGAAAAACTTCTGTTTTTCAGTTGCCGTGCTTAGATGCATGTGGATGGACAGACAGATATTTCATGTTGATGGATTTCGGCCGAAATTTGTCAGAAATAGGAAAATTTGGTGTAAAGACGGCATATCAAATTTCACTTCTCTAGTTTCTTGCGTATTTGAGATATTGTGTTCACAGACGGGCATAATTCTAAAACTTGGTTTTTCTGGCGCTGGAAAATTCAGAGCGGGAAAATTCGCCAAAATCTCGAGATAAATGTTTTGACGAATACAATACTTTATCTGCGTATATTTCGTACAAAGAAAGAAAGTAAAAAGGCTTTAAAGTATATCCTTTACGAAAAAGTTAAAAAGCGCCTTCGCACTAGAACTCGGTTATGGAGGGAAAATGGATATCTATTAGCTGGATTTCATCTTCAGAAAAATAAAGAGCTTGCTAAAAGCTGCATTGTTGCAGTGGGTAATTCAATTTTTTGGGAACAAAAGATCATTTGGTTCTTCCCCAAATTTCGCAGAACTTCGCATTAAAACGCTCTGTTGAAGGCCAGAATTCACAATAAAGAACGCCTTGGAAGTCTAAAAACGCAATGATCGTGGTTTCTGTGCCACTCAAAACATTGATCTTGGTAATGGTCTTAAAATGCCGACCTTTCAGCTGGTTTTCATCCCTGGGGATGAAAATAATCGTAATGAGTAATTCAATTCTTCGCTCACAGAAGATCGGTTGGTTTTCCCTTCAATATCGCCGCAGTAAGAACTCTCAGTTGATGGTCAAAGATCGCAATGAAAAATGCCACGAATGTCTAAAAAGTCAATGAGCATGCGGCATTCAGGACAGTGCGAATGACTCATTCTCTCGTCAACATAAAATTGCCAAAGTATATTCCATGTCTCTTCAGTTAATTAGTTGAAAGCAACTTTTAAGTAGCATCGGTTTCTTTTTTGCGTTGTTCTATGTTGCTGTTCAGGATGTAATCGTAAAGTATCACGTTCCTCACTCTCTCCGACCGTAGAAACTCGGCAATTGTAATTCCAGATAGAATTAGAATTTATTCTCAAAAAGAATTATTCGCATTAGAATATATTCGGATTAGAATTCGCAGTAAAAAATGCTACGAATGTCTAATTAGTCAATGAGCATGTGCCACTCAGGACAGTGTGAATGACTCATTGCCTCGTCAACATAAGATTGCCA
>BGPR01043087.1:0-13054 GCA_013235015.1 Araneus ventricosus
TGGGAGTTTATGGAAATTTCAGTATTTTGACTCCTGCTGCAAAGTAGCAGCAATGGGAAAAGTACAGATGCCTAATCTATGTTGGAACATAGATGTACCCACAACCATGGAATTTTGAAGTTTGAAGACTTTTTTAAAATCAGTTTAATCATTGACATCACATACACAATAAAATATTTTACACGACCAAATCAATTATAAAGTTCGACATTGGTACAAAAAAAAAAAAAATCAAAGAAATAGACCACCCTTCTCAAACATATATAACTTTGTAAGGATAATTAATTAGCAGGGGTGGCCAGAAGGGGGGGACTAAAATTCCTCCACAAAAAATTTTGTACATTCAAACATTGTTTATAAATAACCTGCTTAAAATTTGAGACAAATTTCCTTAGTACACAGCAGGCCTGACCTCCTGTTGGGCAACCTAGCACTCATTTACCTGATACATGTGGTAAAACCCATCAAGTTCATTATTTTTACACAGAATAAATATGAAGTATATTTACAAATTGAAACAGGCTCTAAATAATAAAATTTTAACTAGAAGATCATCAAACTGTTCCAATATAAAGCTGCTACAAAGGTTTACTCTAAATACGGATTTTAATTGTCAAACATCATTAATGTACTACTTGAATTATATGATAAAATTTAATATGATGAATCATATTAAATCCAAAAACAACAATGGTTAAAAGATTAAAAATAAGAATAGAGTTTAAACTTTACAAAAAAACAATAGATACTATCAATTTTAGTTTTATAGTACTCTAAACTTACCTTCTTCTGCAGGTACCTTTGGAAAATAAAGAAAATGACTGCTATAAAATGAACAATTAGTTTTCAAATAAAATTCAATCTACTACAGAAATTGTTTCTACACATTTTGTATGAAAATTACACCTCATAAAATAGGAAAACCAATCAATTTTAAAATTCATAACCATATTTAATACTATTAAATTTTAAATCTTATAACCAAACAATCTATTCTGGTAATAGATACTGGAATTAAAACTATAAAAAATATAACCTTAAATAAAACATATGATAAAAAACAACAGTGAAAATAAATCCCACTTTTTTTAAAAATTTATTTTGTCTTTATTTTGAGTACTCCAACTGTTATATCTCAAGCCCCTCAGCATGAAATTTTATTAATAAAGCCAAGGTCTTATTAGACAGAGTCAAAATGACTATAAACTTAATAAAAGTTGTAGGAATGATGTTTGACCGATCTACTTATTCCATTTTTGAAATAGCATTAATTCAACATCAAAAAAACAAATGAAACAGCATTGAAATAATTTTGCATTAACTGCGATGAGAGCTAATAGTTACTCAATTACTAGATAATAATCTACCCTTTCTTTTTTTTCCTCATTTCTTGAATAGGTTAACCTCGCATAATTCCTTTACTTCTCCCATATGAAATCTGAAAAAACGTAAATTCTAGAACATTTTGCAATTTTCTACCATTGGCCAAGATCTACTCTAACAGATACTCCCCAGGGATACATAAGGTTAAATGACTGTTTGACAAGGTACTTTTTTCAGTTTCACGCACAATATAAGTACATTGCTCATTTGATACTTTCTACCAGAAAACAGTATTTGAAATTTTTTGCCTTACATCATTCACTACTTAGTCTTCACCAACTAAAGCAGTCTGCAATAATATAAATTGACTCAATAAAATAATGGTAATGTGTATTGGGATCAGCTAGCACTAACTCAGAAGGTCAAAGTCCGATATCCTAATTTATCAGTAGTCTATTAAAGTAATTAATTTTTCTATAAAGTAAATGAAAAATCAGATTGAAAAAGTTTTAAAGCAATAAAATATAAATAATTGTACATAATATTAGGTGTAACAATATAAACGCTCTAGAATCTGTTGACTATGCTTTCAAATAAGATCAAGCTTTAAAATATTAAGAAACAAGAATGATAAAGTAAATAAATTTATGCCATTTAATTTAAACCTTTTTTTTTATTACAAATACATGAAATTTAAAACTAACACAGAGATGATAAAGTAAGTTGTCACTACCATTTGGGCCATATTTTTCCTGAAGATTTTGACTGGAGACTCCAGACAAACCCTTTCTGCATCAGTTCCAAAATATTCTAGAATTTTCAACTGTTTTAGTAAGGAGCACCCCCATTTCTTTAGCATTAATTTAAACAGCACAAAATAAATAAGATGGATAAAGCTTCCAGCAGGTCACACATTTGGGCATGAGCACAAGGGTACACAGAAACAACAACTTAGTAAGAACCTCCTAGAACGGAACGAAAGCAATATGTTAAGAAAATATAGCAACCTAGATAAGAGAATTGTAAAAAAAAAAAGGATATGTTTAATAGGACAAATTTTAAAACAAAATAAATGTAATATAGGCTCTTTTATTTTATGTCAGACAAATAGAAAAATTAGAGTAAGATTCTAAACAAACTAAAGGAACCATTAATCAAAAAAATAAATAGCTTAACTTAGAAACACCCAAAAAAAGTCCTGGGTAAAAAATGTGACTATACCACAATAATTAAAACATAGTAAAACTGAAAACGAATTAATTAAAATTAAAAACAAAGAATACAGAATTTAAATTTATATCCACCTCAAAATACCTGAGTGATTAGAGAAAGTCCAATCTTTCCACCTAAGTCAAAGCTTAATATATTATGAAACATTTTATTCTAAATCAGAAAGTAAAAATAAATAAAAGCATTCCTGACCAAAATACTTATTAATCTTTTAATTACATTTTTTTTCATAATAAAAAGAAAATCATTTGAATATTCCACATAAATAAATTCCATTTTAAGAACTTTAAGTCAAAAGCAATTTCAATTCTCATATTTTACTCAAATATTTTAATTTTATTTCCAGCAGACAAATTAACATTTTGTATTGTGACAAATAAGATACTTCAGCAAGAGAAACTTAGAACTGATATGCCTAATGCTGTAAATGGCTACAATTTACCAATAAAAACAATGATTAGCACACAAGTTTTGTAATTGTATTATACAGCATGGGATTGTATTAGTTTTAACATCAATACATTTACAAATGGAAAACATGGAAAGTTAAATATCTAAGTAAATTACACACTTAGAAAATGTATTTTAATACATATATAATAAATGATTGCTTAATGATCCTTGCGCTTTTAAAATCTTAAAACATATCAAATATTGCATGTGCCAAAATGTATTATAATTCTACCATTTGAAAACAATGACTAGTTAACTTTTAAATCTCTATACAAAAAATCAAAGTATTCAACAAATGCTTACATATGCAACAAGAAATGCTTCCAAACATTTGTACCAAATCGGGGAGTTGCTTGTAAACTGAATAATAAGCATCTGATCCCTCAAATTGTCATTGTAGGGATGCAAATTGCATAAATTGCATGCATTTAAAGTTACATTAACAGATAGTGCATTTACCTGTTAAATCCTATTTTATTATCTTTAAAATAAAGCTAATTAGTTACAAACTGCAAGAAATTATACAAATTTTATTCAGCATTTAAAGGATATTTAATGAAAATATAATCATTAAAAACTATATTACATTAAAATATATGCATAAATTTTACAAAAAATCATTAAAATAAATGCATAAATCTCTTTAGTTATTTAATGTTGAACTGCAAAGCTTTACTGTAAAAGTGAGTGTGTCAAATTCCTTATAATGTGGCAAGATACCAAGAACTAAATAAAAATTTCATTAGAAAAGAAAGAACGGTTTAAAATTAATCAAACTTTGAATTTCTTAAAATAATCAATTTTGACGAGAAAATAAATAAACACAGAGTTCTTTTAAAAAATCGTACTAATTTAAAGATGAGAACACTAATATGAATTTCCATCCTACCTTATTCCAACAATAGACTTTTTCGTTTTTCACCACAAAAATAAGATTTTAAATAGAAAACTGACTGAAGTAGCCCTAAATACGTAGTAAAGAGAATTATCACCACTTTGGATGCACTGGCAATGTTGACCTGCTAGAAATGAATCGGACTTTAATTAAATATTATAAAAAATTAAATAGGCTTAATATTATCAAGGAAATAAATATTTTCATTTACAAGGAGATTTGATGATGTAAAGAAAAAGCAATGCAATTTTGTAGGAAGAACTAACCTGTCGGATTAACAATAGGCAATACATACTTAAATAACACGTCGTTTACATTTTTCCGCAATGAGCTACCTATGAAGTTTTAATACAAAATTGATTTGAGAAAAAAATACTAACAGCACTGGAAGCAATATATTGCAACGTGTGATCAAAATATTACCTACGTAAAAAAACCACTCTTCACAGCTGGCAACACAGAATATATACTTTCTGGGTTACCTGTCGTCGGAAATAAGCCTAATGCAATGCAGTTTCTTTTGATTTTCCGAACGCAATTCAGACACTCCAAATATACATGCGGGAAACACAACAATAAAAGGATAGATGGATGTATTATGTTCCGAAGCATCTTAAATGCACGTCGTGAAAACTGATCGAAAAATTTATTCTCAATTAGGATCTCTTCTGTGGTCTATCATAGCCGGTTGAGTAAATGTGGAGTACAAATGATTGACGAATCGGAAAACAGAAAATCGACAATACGCACCCATTCACTTCACTTTTCACAATTGTAATTAGTTTCCGCTAGAGAAATATTATAAAAGGTTTCGCTCTTCTTCGGAGATCATTAAAAATTGTCCTTTAAAAATTATGAAAGTCAGCAGGAGTAAAATGAATAAAAAAAATACAGTAAGTAGTATAAATTTATGCTTGTTGTATAAGAGAGAAAATACTTTCATGAATTACGACAAATGTGTGCGAATAAGCGCTCCAAGAATATTTCTTGAAAACATGCAAGAAAAATTTTAATGAACATATTTTTTTGTTTGGCAGTTTCGTTATCAGTAACCTATTTGGGAAACAGCGCGTGCGCAGTGACAGAGGTTTTAGACTGTTTCGAAATGAAAATGGGGAACGAATCCGAGAGAGAGAGAGAGAAATATGTTTTTTTGTTTTCATTCTCTCTCTCTTCCTGTTTTAAAAAGTTCCATATCTATCAAGTTTAAAAGTCAGTACAGTAAACGATCTATTTAAAATTAAATTCAAACACGTAAAGGGTGCATTTCTGGCATATTTAGATTTCGAGATTCAGACTTTCGATACATGTTTGCCCGCTCTGTTTAGAAACGAAGAGAAAACGAATTATTTTATATTTCTAGAATAATCATGAATACTAAAAACACCCAATATCCTTCACATCAAATATCTTTCGAGTTATGCATTTCAAAACTTTATTTTTCATAAAAAATGTCAGAGGAAAAGGATCATATTTTGTTTTTCAAAAGTCATTTAAAACTGGAAGAATGCTTCAAGTTCTAATTCTCATGAGCGTCTCCCGTATTATTCGCTTCTCGTACAACACTTCTTGGGATGGGGGAAAGCGAATGCATGAATAAGTAAAATAAAGCAGAATTCTGGTATTTGCTCCGCTGGATGGAGAAAAAAAAGTGCTTTTCCGAATTTTTACCTAATATTTTCCCTGTAAAATACTGGCTTTACTCTTGTTTATAAAATGAGTAATAATGACAATTAATTTGTCTGACTAATTCCCTATTTTCAAGATACACAAGTCTGTTAAAGATGGACTGCGTCTCTTATTGGCACAAGATATTTTACGAATATCCACGATGTTGCTGGGATATTCTGAATGTCGCACAACATCGTAAAGATATTGTAGAGCATCTTGTGCTAGTAGCTCTAGTTTTAGACCATGCTCAGTTAACCCAAATTACCCAGTATGCTCTACAATATTGCTACGATATCTTCACGATATTATTCAGCATTCAAAGTATCGAAAAACATCGAAAAAATATCGCACAGTATGCTGATAGAATGTTGTGAATGTTAACCGAGCTGATACTTCGCAACACACCAATATAAGGGCATTAGATTTTACTTATACCACGCCCACGTGCATGAAACAAAGGTTCGGTTCCGCAACCTTCCGATCACAAAGTATAATCTCAGAAGCTTCAATAAGGTAACAAGACAGTTTGGTCTACTTTTTGGTAGTCTACTAGATCGAAAATAATCATACAGAAATCCTAACCATAATCAATTTGGAATGTAATCAACTTATGCTCACGTATTACTAGTCAAAGCGTCGGGCCACGTGTTAATTTAATTTTAGAATCTACTTCTCATCTGGCATTTGTTGCTTGTAGTATTGAATCTCAAAGATGCATTTAGAAGCTAGATGAGATTTCCAATAACTTTCGTCCAATGATTATGATGCCATGCGAATCGATTCCATTGGATCCACCGAAAAGTTATAATATGCAGAAATTATTCGTTATTAAATTTATCTTTGCCAGCCGCCCTGGTATAGGAATTCCGAACGTGGATAGCAGCTTAAATTTTTATGGTGACCTGCAGCTGGAGTTCAAATAACTGAACAATAAAGATCACTTCGTTTCCTAGATCAGTGCCATTTCAGATCTTTAAAGGATACTTCAGTTCAGGTTCCGTTTAGTTATATTAACGCCCCTTTTAGAAGCAACACGAGGGCTATTTTTGGACGGATCTCGTAATCTTAAACCGCGGTCAGATGACGAGGACGACACCTCAGCTGGCACCCCCTCTCCAAACTTCCGCACCACAGCAGCAGGAAGATGTTTGACTCCTTACGTATGATTTAACAGGCTACAGGCCCAATACACGACGGATCTTCAGTGGAATCGGGTTTCGAACTATTCGGGCTATTTTTTAGACGTTTGTCGCCAATAACTTCTGAAATACTTATCGTACAATGTTTTCTCCAATTTTAATAAACATTTCAGAATTTATTTTAAACTCAATTTGTAACAATCCTTTCTACTGTTACAAAATCAAATTGAAACCAATTTATTGTTGCACCAAATCCGTTATTCACGTATTTTTATCACTGTTAAAGTTATTATAAGAAAATAAATTACCATGTTCAGGTCGTCGTTTATGCAAGTTAAGCCTCTTATGATGAAGGGGGAAGGAGAAAAAAATAATAGAATGATCCGAGCGCCGCTTACCCTCGATACGCCACTATCACTATGTAAAGTCATTAAAGGTTAACCGAGTCCCGTTCCTACCGAAGGGAGAGGGGCTAGGGAGAAAAAAAAGGATGGTGCTTCCGGTCAGGCACACAAACACCAAAAAGACGATAATGGAGGCCATAAAAAGCATGATATGAAGTATTTCTGTTGTCACCTTAACATTGATGGCGATAGAAACTGTTTAATTAAGTTTAAAGTGTTATACATACTTAGACTTGAAAATATTTCTACCCCGATCAACGTCGGGTATATAAGCTAGTAATAAATAAAATCAAAGGAGTTTTGATTTTCAATTAAAATATCAAATGTTTTGTAGTGTATTTTTCCAAATAGTTTAATATGAAAAATATAGAAAGAGTGTTGTAAAATTAGGCAAGCATCGTGGAAAAAAAGCATCACTGCAAATTGCAAAAAAAGGGGTGGGGGCGAAAAATAACAAAATCTTTTTTACTGACATATAAAATTTCCACAGCAAATATTAAAAACATATTCGGTGCTTTGTCTTCTATTTTTTTATATTTTTCCAGTACTTGATTTTTTAATTTTTTTTCTCATACGAAATATGCAAAGGGATTATAATTGTCAAACATTTTGACCTCGAGATTTTGATTCGTCACATTTTAGAGCTAACGAATTCCGAAGAAAAAAAAACATTTCTGGAAATATGTCTGTCTGCTTAATAAGCAAATAATATATTAATATTAAACGTTTACATTTTCCTTCGGATAGCGTGCTTTTATGTCTTATCGGCGCCATTTTCAAAGCGAGTGTGCAAGTTTCTGCATCTAATCGTGGTAGAATGTACGTTTTTTTTTTGGTCTTTCTTACTTCTAGTAATTGGCACTAAGGATCTATTTATTTTGAGTATTTCTTGATTTCTTCTTCTTTCGAATACCGAGATGCTTTGGGTCACATGAGATTTCAGTGAAATTCTTGGTGATTTTTCTTGACTTTTTGGAATCTTGTACATAAAAGTATTTCTGTTGTTATTTTGAATCCTTTCAGATGAGTGACGCCTTGGTGAAGTTCATCTGGTGGATTCTTTAAACTTATTCATTGTTTAATCTTATTTTTTAAAGATTTTTCAATTTGTTAGGCGTTTTTTTTGTGTCTGTCTGCTTAATCTGTCCGTTTGTAAGTGAACATGATAATTCAAAATAATTGCGAGCTAGATAGACGAAATTTCACATTCGGCTATTACACAAAAATGGTAGACTTGTATTAAATTTGAACTCCATCCGACAGAGGGATTCCTAAAATCACACTCAATTTTGTTCACTGTGCTATGAAATCACAAAAAGAAATGTACACATTTACAAAAAAACTTAACAGGTTCGCGTTTAACCTTCTGACGGCATATCCCAAAATATCCGCGGGTTGGAAGATCGTCTGTTTTCTGCTGCATCCTGCGATTTTCGGAAGCTAATGGGTTTATCTAGTTAGAAAACATGAAAGCACGAAATTGAAACACAGAGAGACCAACAGTCCACGTATATAATTAATTTTGATTTGAATATCTGATCACAAACGCAAAATCATTTTAGATAGCAGGTTCTAAACAACATCCTTATGCAGAAGAGTGAAAGAACGTACTGCACGCTTCAAAAACCTGAGGATAGCATTTTTGGACGATTTTACTACCGAAAGGGGTGGCAGGCAATCAGCGATTGGGTGTTAAAAGGGGAGAGGGCAAAAGTTAATAGACAACTAAAAGTACGGGAGTATAGAGAGCAGGAAACAAAAAATATCGGGAAGCTGTTTTTTCAAACAGCCAGTGATGTTAAAGGTGTAGGACTACTTCACTCGCGTGACTCTTTTGTTTCTCGAAATTTCTCAAAAGATTTTAAGTTTAAGTAAGTTTTTTTGCAACTTCTGTTGTTACCCTTTATCTCTAAAATAAGACATTTGTCATGTTTTTAACGTATGTAGTTACCGAGATATAGAGGATCTATCATACCAAGTTTTGTGGCGTTTTGGCGTGTGAATCAGTTTCCTTCCCGAGACCCCAATGGGAGGAACGTAGTCCTACGTTAAAATTTTAAAATAATTAACTACACAATTAGCTAACTTTCCCTGACACCATCGTTTTTCTTTATATATAATTCCTAGTTTAAGGTAGCTAAAATTAAATAAACTTTAAATTTTCTCAAAAAGTGGGAGGGGGCTGCCCCCCCCCCCTACTCGCCGCCAATGGTAGGCAATGAGTAAGATGAGCTCTTTTCCAGAGTTCTTTATTAGGTCATGACCTTCGTCCGATTAGGTGTATTTTTTAGTTAGTACTTTTTTTATTTCGCCTTTACAGCAAATCAATAAATGAAAATAAAATGCTTCTATATACTGCTAAGTAAAATGTAAACATCTCTTCCTCCATTTCTCGCTTCACCCGTATTTTGGCGAAATTAACTCCGCCTGGCGCATGCGCATAAGCGCTGAAGGTTTCCATAAATGAGATTCATCACTACAAAAAAGAATACTCTCTCTCTTTTTTAACAGTAGCCCGGCTTCGGCGGCCAACTTGTTCGCCGGGAATATTATTTCAGTTGAATCTTGCATCATTTTATATTCATGGTTGTCTTAACAACTTAATTTTATACTTCAGATTCTGGTAGATATTTAACTGACTATGTCCACAGTTGAATCTTGCAACATTTTATATTCATGGTTGTCTTAACAACTTAATTTTATACTTCAGATTCTGGTATATATTTAACTGACTATGTCCAGTAACCCCTGATTCCACGTTGTCGGCACTATCTTACTTTCGTATTCTTCTTGTAAAATATGCATTTGATTTCAACATTAAAATGACGCAGTACTTTTTATGGCCAGCGGCGTGTTAGCTGGATTAAAACATGTTGAAAAAAGAATAAAAACATAGCAACCATGACCTTTCAGCTTATGTTTCTTAACATAAGCAAAGCAATATCTCGGACAGTTTACAGATTTCACAAAAGTCTTGATGGAATAAAATATGAAAGCAAAATGTACTAGGATATTATCTCAGATTACAACAATGAAAGAGAAATGCGCAATTAAATATTTATTTAAACAATGAAAACGGTTTGAGTTGCGTTGCAACAATGAAAAGTATTGTTGTAAATTACGGGAAAAATATTTTTAAAAAATTATTAAAATTAGAGAAAACATTGTGCGGCAACTCAGTTGATATCATTGGAAAGGTAATTTTTTGTATTTTCAGATGGTGTAAAAATGATTTTTGTATTGTAATATTTTCGGAAGTTATTAAGGAAAAACCTTAAAATTTTAATCAAAATTTCAAAAAAAGGGCTCCGAGGTGCACATTCCCACCCTCCAAAGTATGTTTGTGCCAAATTTCGTAGCTCTTGTTCCAGCGATCTGCCCTGAAGAGGACCAACACACAGACGCACACATTCCCCTTTATTATTAGTAGAGATAGAGGTGATAACATTTATAGGTTGGTTACTATTTGTGAATTACGTTCTGCGACATGCACTATGCAAAAATCGTTTAATACGCTCTACAGGGCAGACTGTTGGATCTAGAAATTGGATTGGAAAATAGTTACTTCTTGTTTAGTAGATGCTCTCGAAGAACGAAGTTTTTAAAACTGTTATTAGAGTTTTAATTAAAAACGATTCGAAATTTTAAAGTTATTATTCAGTAACTTCGGAGCATATTGTCGTACAAAAATAAATCTTTTTGCCCCACTTTAAAACTCAGAAAATTAGCTTTCCATTGGTATCAGTTTTATTTCCGTACAAAGTAAACATGTTTTTACGACTAATTTTGGGAATAAACTTCACACAGTCAAATTTTCGGTTGAATTTTGGCCTTCTTTAACAAATAGAAAGGCAGATACTGGGGTCTATTCTGGTACCCCCGGTTGGGTTGGGTTCTGTTGTTAACGTGTGGAACCCAACCCAACTCCCAACCCAACCGGGAGTACCAGAATAGACCTCACTCTTTTAACCCGATTGCGTTTAGAACATACTCGAATTACTCATCGTCACTTGTTGCTCGGAGAACGCGCACCAATGTGCTCTCAATGTAACTGTACTATGTCTGTTTATCATATTCTGTCTGAATGTCCGAATTTTAATTCCCAACGTTTGAGCTTTTTTAAAACTACTACGATTCATTTATCTGTGTTACTTGGAAAGACACCTCATATTCTGCTTTCTTGAAGGCAATTGGATTTTGTTCGCTTATTTAAAAGTTTTTCAATTTTACAAAAAAATTCCATTGTTTTTACACATGTCTAATTTAATGCTATTTTCTTAACACAAATTTACAACTCTGGCGCAGCACAGTCAACGTAATGGCTCTTGCGCCAAAAAAAAAAAAACCCACCAACCTTACGTCTATTTTCAACAATATTTTTCATTGTTTTAGTTGTTGTTCAATATATATGCGCGTTGAAACGTTATTAAATAGATTTTTTGTGTGCACATTATCCCGTTGCTGTAATTAAAAGAACATTTAAAAAAAATAATCTAAAGACAGATGAAACAAGCTCAAAACATTATCATGCTGCCATGTTTCGGATGTTTTTTCAGTATGGAAACACCTTTTTAATTAAAATTCAAAGCTGCTTTGAATGAAGTAAACTGTCATGCTGTTTTCAACAATTTTCGTCATGTTTTCTTTATTAGTGAATTTTAGTTTTCAACTTTTAATGAATTCTTAACGGAAGTTGTGTCAGCACTTATGGACAAAACAAATGTCATAATATTTTTTCTTTCCGTTTGTTTCAGAGTGTACTTGAAAGAACGGGTCAAAATAACACAGATTTCTTTTCCTCAAAAGAAATTTTAAAGCATATTTGCCTTATCTCTCTATTTTTTTTTGTGAAAGTATAAGTTCTTCAAGCAAATCGAAACTTATGTTTTGAGCGAGCGCAACGGCAGAAGTATAAATATCTTATAAGCATTGTAATCAGATAAATCTTCCGGAACTAAATGTTAAATGTCATCCTTGTTAATAAAAGTAATTTGCTTTCCTTTTTTGCTGTTGCGTCGTTTCGACGAAGGCCAACTGCATTTTTTCATTATTCCAGAAACACGCACGAAGAGAGATCAGCAAAATCACGGAGATAACACGCTCGATTTATATAATTTTAACTGATTTGAATTTTTATCTGGAGTTCCTACATAAAATTGCAATATATTTTTCAATTCCTGCTATTAGTTCACACTCCCCCTATATATATCTTGTTCAAATTTTGCAATCGATTTTAAACTAACTTCCCGATGAGCTGGAGACTTGAAACTTTAAGCACAGCTCAGAACTAGATGACAATGCAATATTAATTCGCTTTCTTGTGTGTCTCTCTGTCTGTTTGTCTGTCATTTCATATTTTGCATGACGCATGCGCAGTACGTTTTTCATTATATCTCGAAAACTATTAACATTACAGACTTGGTTCTTGGGTATATGGATGGTCTATGGGATCATCGAAGCACCCCATATTTCAGCCATATCTTTGCGCATGCTCAGTACATTTTTCATTATATCTCGAAAACTAATAACATTACAGACTTGGTTCTTGGGTATATGGATGGCCCATGGGATCATGGAAGCACCTCCATATTTCAGCTATATCTTTGCGCATGTGCAGTACATTTTTCATTATTTCTCGAATCACCTAAGTAGGAATTGACTTAAAAAATTTTTTTTATATATTACTTGTTAGATTTAACTTTGTTTAATTTTAGATATTTTCTTAAAAGATCGCCGTTGAATATAATCTCTTTATTAAATATCGTCTGCTATTAATAAATTTCCATTGAGGGAACTCTTTTTTGAATATCGTCTGCTATTAAAAAGTACGTTATTCTATTTTATCAAACAAGAATCATTTTACCAAACATTTCTTTTCTTACTTATGTAATTAATTCCAGTCACCAAAAGACAAAAAAAAGTCTGTTACCATTTTTTTT
>BGPR01043089.1:0-13053 GCA_013235015.1 Araneus ventricosus
GAAAAAAGGAATGTAAACTAATACTATCTCGTTAGTTCCTTTAATAACTAAGCAACGTGTCGTGCATGCGATTACTTAAAGTAATTCTTGATTCTAGGAGTTGTCAACATCTGCCATTTGAAGTCTACATAATATATATATATATACATATATAGTTATTTATTTTTTTAAACCATTAAAACTCAAAAATCATTTTCATCAAATACGCCTATTAAACCCTCATATAAAATTAAATACAATAAACAATATAACCTAATTTTATTCTCACAATGAATTACCGAAAGATAATAAGATTAAAAACTATTACTATGACAAAGACAATACTGATATGGAATTCCAACCTTCAAATGCCAATCGACCTTAGGAATCAATTATGTCACATTATTTCGAAATTTAGAGGCACCAAGTTATATTTGGATTTATATTATATATATATATATATATATACATATATAGTTATATTTGGATTTATAATATAAATCAAAATATATATATATATATATAATATAAATCCAAATATAACTTGTATATAATCATACAGAAATAAAGTAAACAAAGCATATCAAGAATCTAATTCTATGCTAAAAAGTCATTATTTGAATAATACATCAATTTTAAATAAAATCTAAAACATTGAAAATACTAAAGATACCATGAACAAAAAATCAAGTTTAAGAATTTATATGTCAACAAGTAAAAAAACTCTGTTGTTATTAAAAGTATCGAAATAGGCAAACCAAGTAAATGGAGTTTTCAACAATTAATATAGCAGCTTGGATGTGGACAAGCTTTAGCAATCTTTATATATATATATATATAATGGGTTATTTTTAGCTAATTGGTCACAAGTTTCAAGTTTTATAGAATCAATTGGCTGAATGCTTTAATGGTTCGTTTGATTCGATTACAATGGCTGTGCTTGTTCTGCGGAAGCGAATAAAAGTGAGAAAGACAGGGAAGTGAATGTTTTCTCTGCCAGACGACTAACACTGAGAAATACAGGGTGGGCTATGTTTGTTCTTCAAAAGAGACTAACAGTGAGAAATGCAGTATTTTCGGTTAATACGGTCACTTAATCACACTGAAATTAAAAGACTTCTGGAGAAGCAGTAAGTGAAATGAAATGTGATGTGGCAAACTATGTTTAGTGGATCGAAATCACGAAAATACTATTCTCGATACGAACACATACTATGTATAAGTCACGTATACCACACATACGTTTATTGGCAAGTATATGTTGATCCTATTGGTAACGGTGTGTTGCTACGCAAGAGATTAAAGGGACATAGAAGAATAAAAGTTGCTGATGATTACCATATTGTCTATAGGAGTCTTGAGGAGAGGGAATATGGATGTCTGTTAACAGCTGAATGCGTTCTATGGTTCAATCATGATCTCTAACAGCGTTATTTTATCTTCGTATTATTCGATGATATCTTCATGTGTAATTGGGTATCTTTTGCTACGATTGTATTATCATGTTCATTTGTCACCGATTTGAAGAATACCTGCACTAATTTCAGTAATATCTAACCTGGATATTTTCATTTTCTTTCTCGGCGATTTTCCTGGACTTACAGGGTTTTCATAATATAATGTAAGGTCTTTTGAACTCGATTGTAATTAATATGCTAGGCCAAATGTAACCAAATTTGGTCAACGTACTATCCCGGCCATGAATCTAAATTTATTCGAAAATAATTAGTTGCAATTTCCGCCACCAACTCTAATATGGCACTGTACACGCAGCTGCCCAAGACAATTAATCGAAGGAATTATAGAAATCACAGTTTCCATTACAAACTTTACTTCGGATTTATTGCGCTAGAAGGCTTAGGTCAGTTTTTTAATGTTGAAGACGACTTCCATAGGAATAGTGTTACATTTTTGCCACATAAATATCAATTTTTAACAATAAAAATATGAAATTCAGTTGAATATGAAAGTTAAAAAGGCATATTAAAAAAAGGGTGGAAGTGTCGCTCAACAATTTCCTTTTATACCTTCTTTCACATCACGCATTCGTAGCGACATCTAGTGAGGCTTTGAGAAATTATTTCTGTTCAAAGTTGAAGATTAATTAAAATTGATCCTGTATATTGTTGAAATATTTTTTTAACAAAAAATGCTACGAAGTTGCAAAGATGCCCTGATATATTTGAAACACACTTCTAAATACAAAGGCAAATTTGAATTTTTTTTTTATTTTACCATAAGCTACTGCTTGAAATAAATATTAATATTCTAAACACTCGCATGAGAACCAATAAACAAATATCCAAGATACATTTTCGATTCCTTAATTTACACGACCATTACCTGCTGTCAAGTCACAGCTTCTCATCTCATTCTCACTGGTCTTTCCCAGTCTTTCTACAGAGAACTTCACCACCCCCTTTCATATTTCGACTCTTCCTCAATATTAATGAATAACAATAGAAAGAGAGCTCTTGACTTGAGCAGAAGAATTTTAATTAAAGGGGTGTGTCGCCGTTGCTGAGGAAAGCCACAACAGAACTGCAGGTAAAAATTATCCGCCGTTTTGGATATGAAAAGGGAAGCGTGCTTCCGTATATTCCATGAGAGGAAACTGAGTTTCATTTTAATTCCATTAAAGAGCTGTGAAGCTGTCGCTATGTGTCATGCGGAATAGGTTGGTTTGTTAACTTTGGGTGGTTAATTGAAGGCACAGATGTTGAGAAATATGAGAAAAGAATGGACAAATATCTTGCGGATATTTTTTGATAGAAAAGTTGAATATCAACTGAAATATTCATAATCAGAATATAAATATGACCTCTGCGTTCCAAAAGTACGTAAGACTACTTTTGTGGCCAGAAAGGTATCTACAGGATTCCTAAAAATGTATGCACACTTTGAATTTTATTACGAAAACAATTAACAAGATGCATCAAAAATTTATAACTCAAATTAATAAATACGAATGTAGAATCTTATAATCCATCGAAAATTTCATAATTTTGCTTTTAACTTTCAAAAGTATTCAGAATATAAGTCTGACCTTTCTAAGAGTATGTAAGATTACTTTTGTGACCAGGAAAGCTAGTACAGGGGGAATTCCAATAATGTGACAATTAGTAATTCATTAAAAACATAAATAATTATGTACAAATGTAGACTCTTATCAGCCATTGTAAGTATCATAATTCTTATTAATGAATTTTCATTTATTAGGATTACAATTTTTTACATTGAAATAACATTTTTTCCGTAAATAATATCTCAATATATCGTCATAATTCAGATAACTCTCGTTTAGACATCCTGATAATCCGCGACGGTGGTACACCAGTGTATAGGGTAGTCTATCAGCGTGTAAATTAACTGAATATTGTGACTGGTAAGGTTTATCTGAATTTACATTTTGCCATGCATTTAAGAAATGTTTGAGAATATAGAAGGATACTTCGATATAGCTGTAGATACAGCCATCGCACTCGTGAGTGTGTGTGTGCGTGTGTGGAGAGAAAGAGAGAGCAATTTTTGTCTAAGAAAATTGCTTACTCAAAATTAATTATTATTGTCCTGTAGTCGCTTGAGTTTCGCCAATCCATATAACATAAACTAAACAAATTTCTCCATCAAAGGATTCTGGATTAATTTAGAAACACTATAAGAAACAAAATGCTATTAAAAAGTCCTCATTTAAATTCAGCTCTTAAGGATATTGAACGAAATAACTAAAATTGATTAAATTCAAATTATGCCAGAGGTTTTAATGACTTTTTTTGGCAGATAACTTACTAAATTAATTTGCTTTCGAAAGAATTCATATAGTGCTAACAGTGAATAAATATGATAACACTAAAGATATTCAGTGAAGAATCTGATTTTATAGCTTGTAAGAAATTTCGTTTAATTGAGAAAATGATAATTCCGGTTGAGTAAATTAAAAATACTAATAAAAGCATTTTTATTGAAATGCAAATGTAATTATGTTAATATCTGGATGAAGCTTAAAACAATTACCCGACTCATATTAAAATTATTTTGAGGGTTACGTTTCTACTTTTAACATTTCATTCAGGTTAGCCTTTAAAGTTTATTAGAAAATATTTTATGTACTAAAGAGAAATATAAGACTTTCAAGCCTATTTTTAAAAAACAAATACAGAAAAACATCTTTTCTCCTTTTGACAAAACATTATTTTTTAAAACTACTATTAAGTAAATGACAACATAATCTGAATTTTCCAAATTTCTCATAAATCTTTTTTCACAGCCCACGTATTACCCTTGTTTTCCTTTAAATCTCACTTGAAGTTAAAAGTAAAATTGGAGATTAAAAATTAATCTCCTTCCGAAATATAAAAGAAGTCATTAAATTATTCAGATTGTCTATCAGCATTTCCATATTCAAAGTGTGCATCGAAATTTACTTTTACATTCAGTTTACAATCACACTTAATGGCTTTTAGCACAGTAAAAAAATATAGTACAGCTGTTAATTCGTTAAAATTTGAAACTAAAATTGTTTAAATTCTCTAACTTTTTTCAAGCAACACTTTATTTTTCTTTCAATAGAATTTGGAGTTACATAACATCCCTCTTCATTAAACAGTTTTGTTTGACAAACAAGCTCTTACAGCTTTAATTTACATTCTCTGGAGTTATTCAAAGAAAGTGGTAGAAAATTCTTGAATGGTAATAATTCGATTTCAAAAATGTCTTTTAAATAAATGAGTAAACTGCAGAAACTAAATTTTTCCACAAAAGCTAAATTTAACACAAATTTCGATTAAATATTATATGACTCAATTCATAATTTGATTCGACATAAAGTTCATTTTATATGGAAGTTATTTCTGACTAGAAGTTTTAGTTTTTAAATTAATGAGAAGTATTTAATAGATGGTTCAGATATCTCCTCGTCAGCGCTGACTTTGGTTCAAACTTATGAGATCTGTCCGAAGTCGTTGTTCGTCCCGAAAAACAATTGGAACCTTAATCTAACTACACAGTAAATAATTCTTAGAACATCAATAATTGATTAAACAAAATTGACAAAAATTCTACAAACAAACTTTTATATAAAACCTCCTATAGCAATAGAATTTTAAGTACTTACAGAGAAAGAATTCCATTCGGTTTTCTTGATAAAGGCGGGAAAACAAAATACAGTGGACTCTCGTATGACGAATTCGTATATTAACATGACGAATTGTTTTGGTCATTTTCAGAGTGGAGATTTTTTTGGCTTTATTTTAGAAAAGCACTTTTCTGTTGTTTATATATGAACAGTGAAGCTGGCATTTTTTTAAAAATTAAGATTTTACTATTAAGATGCACAGTTGCAAACTGGAGATATGTTTAAACTTGAATAAATTGGTTCCCTGAAACACGTCCTACTATACAACGTGATTTACTCGGAGACAAATAAATAAAATCGTTTAAAATATCTGTAATATTTTCATCCAATAACGGGAACCTATTCTCCACGTCGAACGAGGATACACTGCAGATTCTTTTGAACCACTTCATTTGAAATGCTTAAGGGTTAATGAAACTTCAGCTACCTGAACTTAATGAATTCCGATATTCTTTGCCAATATCACAGTATCAAATCTCTGCTTCCTTTTTTTCCGTATCTTGATATCCAGGACAAGGACTAAAGTTAAGTTATATAGATTTTTTTTCAAAAGAAGAATTTATAAGCTGCGTTTCTTTGCTTATGGTTGACAAATGACACAACCAATGAAAGACTTTAAAAAGAATTGGAGAAGATAGCGCAATTAGGCTTATTTCTTGAAATCAGAATATAGATCACCACAGACATCTGCGCAGGAGATTGCAATTATGTTAGATGGATAACATTACTAAGAATTTCAGAAAAAAATAAATACATTATCAGTTAATTGTATTGGGAGGCAAATTTTTCAATACAACTTTTCTTGAGCGTCTTTCCCACCCCAAAATGTCTACAGTAAGATTCAAAGATTCAATCGTTACGCGGAAATACTCAGTTTTTTCTATTTTCTCTAGTCCAAAAATATGAGAATATGCCACTCTTTCCAGAAAACGGAATCTTTCCTTGACTTTCTAGTATACTTCCGCATAAGCATGTCATTTATTACGTTTGATATCATGCGCTTGTTTTGCTATAAAAATAATTTTCACCACTAGCTGATATACCCGGCGTTGCTAGGGTTGAAAATATTTTCATGTCAAATATCTGTAATGTAAAAGCTACTTTTATATAAAATATAATAATACACAAAATCATGTTATCGTCTGAAACATTTTTTTAAAATTAAAATATTAGCTATACCAAACGATTTTTAAAAATTGCCGAAAGCAATTTTTCTCCATAAGTTATCAATATTTTTTGAAGAACGATATAAATGTAAATAATCTTTGTAATGGCAACTCTCAGCAAATAAATAAAATGGTTTAAAATATCTGTAATGTTTTCATTCAATAGGAATGACAACATATAATTAACATATATTTAATAAATTGTCACCAAAGTTTCACTAAAATCTTCTTTATACTTCGTAGTATTTATGAGCACAATTTGAAGAAATTCTATTGTGTAACTTGGCTTGTTTAGCCTTCTAGGTTCGTCAGCAGAAGAGATGGAACTGCGCATGCTCAATGGAAACATAGTTTTTAATTAATAAAAAAATAACTTTTTCATTAAAGGTGACGAAGCATCATTAAAACCTTCTTGTGCTTCATATGATTTGTGAATAAAATTTGTAGAAAATCTATACAGTAGTTTCTATTTCTATACAGTACCAAATGGCCTTTCTGCTTTATTTATACAGATTGCAATTTTTGCCAATGCAAACCATCGATTGATTTCTTTATTCATCTAGTCTCTTCCTGTGGATGTGGTCGTCATCGCGTGTGAATCATACAAATAAAACGTGAATGTACTTTTTTCCTCTCTCAGAGCTCTAATTGATTACTTACTTCTTTTCGTGACGAAAGAGGCACCTCTGAAAACGCAAGACCGCTTTTCGTGATAAACTTCAATTTTTTCTTATTCATTGAAATTATGTACAGTTCAGAAAAAAATAAATCATCCAACTTCAATCAGACAGTAACTACATTCGTTTCTTCCAATTGATTGTCAAAGCATGTAATGTATTAAGAAATTGTTCCCATCTTCTATTGTTACCATTGTGATGTATTTGAGCATAGCATGAAGACTCGTGGAGCCTTCTTTATCAAAAATAATATATTTATTGGACGTCTAACACAGCACAGACATGTAAAACAAACACATACACTTACATCACAAACGTTACATCACTCTTACATCGAATTCCATGCTCAATTCCTCAATATTCTTTTTCGTTGCTAGGCAACGTTAGCAAAAGACAAATATATCGTTGCCATACTATTTTTATAATCTTTAAAAAAGAATTAAGCCAAACAATATTTTTAATTAATTTCTTTTTCAGCCAAACGATATTTTAAAATTGATTTCTTTTATGACCAAACGATTTTTTTATCTGATTAATTTCTTTTCTTTAAATATATTAATAATTCTACAAATATATGTTTTTTTTATTCGTTACGAATATCACACCCTTTTCTACCAGCATTCAATATAATATCGTCTGCTATACTTGTTACATACTCACGCCAATTTAATAGTGCAATCAACGAACCATTCCTTGCTTCATAATTTGCATTTCCCTTTTGAAAAAGAATACATATTGAGGATGTCTGTAGTCAGTGATAGTCAAAGCCATTTTACATCTTACTGTTGCTTTCTTCGAAACTATCGAATATAGAAATATTTCAAATTGAATCCTTTAGAAAAAAATTGTTGCTAATATTTTAATAACAAAAATCGTTTTTCGTTATTCTCTACAATTTTCAGCAGGAACTTCTTCCCAAGACTTATTAGTTTTTATCCAAAGTTGAAAATCCAGTAAAAAGCGAAATGTCACAAAGGATTGTTAAAATAAAACATGGTAGTGCTTTTCTAATTTTTCTGACACCTGCTCTATTCTTATGCAGTTGCTTTTGAGGTGGAAGTGACTTTAACGATTTTTAAGCAATAATATGATCCGAAGTTGTTAAGGGAAAACGTTAGAATTTTTATTAATTGTTAATAAAATTGTAATCAAAATTTTGAAAAGACATTTATCACTGAGAACCTCCTACCTAAGAAATTACTTACTGCCAAATTTAGTAGCTCTAGATCTAACGGTCGTCCCTAGCATTTGGACAATTTCTGCATCATTCATGTGGCATGACTGAATTTGCAGATAGATACCAGACTATAAACATTATCATGTTGAAATGTACAGAAGCTTTTAAATTGTCTTGAGTATTTTGTGTAACAAATTGAGCTCTCAGTTACTTTGTATTTCATTTTGATTCCCATTGGGTTGCAGAATTATTTTATACATGAAGACCTATTAGAAATTTCAATTTAGATCAACTATGGAAAATGTGCTTTCCTAGCTTTTATTGATTGAAAAAATATTAATTTCTGTCAATGTAAAAATGCAAAGCATTTGAAAAAGTAGATCACTATCTTGCAATTTCATTGTAAAATAATGTCCACTATGGAAAAATTGTATAATTTTATTTCAATAAAAACATTTGCAATACAGACTGAATATTCAAGTTAAAAAATAAATAAAAGCTGGCATTAAGTCTTGATTCGAGAACTCGTTATTTAAATATCTATTTTTATCGCTTATATAGTATCAGAAATTTGCCTCATATAACATAGAACGTGTTATACGTCTTTTTTTGCTACTAAATTAATTTCATCGTTCCATTTACTTTTAAAGTAAACAAACGTTTAATATCCGTTTATTACTCTAGGTTCTCATTGTGGATATGGTCGGCATTCATATAAATCATAAAAAATATGCATCTATTTTTTCTGTCTCAATTACTTATTCCTGTCTCCCTGGCTTTCCTACTGAAAAGACGTGTCAGCAAACTCAAATCCACATTTCATACTAATTTGTTTCTTCAAATACCTATTTCTAATTCATACTAATTTCTTTCTTTTCTTGCCTTGCTAAAATATTCGGTTATCCAACTTCTACGTAAGAAATAGGGCATAAGTATTTCTTACGCAGTATTTAGTATGAAATCCTTTAACTTTGAAACAAAAATAAAATGCTCATTATTTTCGGATGTATAGTCAAACTCTCAAAAGTATTACGAAACTGCAATCATTATCTATTCTTACTCTCTTTTATCAGCATTCGCGGTATATCGTCCATCGATATTTGCTGTTTACTCGCACTATTCTGGCAAAACCGCAAACGAGTTCCACCATCCCAGCTTTAAGCTGTGTTCCAACAACCTGTTTTTTCCACAGATTTTGTTCGTGGTTTGCGTTTTTCCTGTCGTCGGAATGGGAAGAATCGATGTGGCTCGAGGGCTTGTAAGTGCGTCTGTGGTTTCCCGCGTTGTAGCGTTAAATAGCTCGCACATCAAAGGACCAGACGGCGCCATTCATCCGTTTACTCGAGTGCTGCTGAGATATCTGCAAAGCCACGCGCCGTAGAAACGGCACGTCTGTTCGAATTCCACCGACCATTCCACCAAAAGTGCAAACCTTTAGCGGCTCGACGTCCACACGCCGTTGGAACAAGGCTTAAGCATCCGGGGTCGTCTGAAATATAGTCGTCGCGACAGCAGTGTGGAGTCCTAATAGCCATCATCGGCAACGGCCCAACCCCTCCCGTGTGAGGTACGTTCTCTCGTCGGAGTGGAGGTAACTCAACCCCACATCATTACTATGACCACCAGAGAAGCGATGCCTCGCTAACTTATCCGGCGTCTTCTCATCCACGTACTCGTGGTGCCACCCGGTGGCATATTTACAAACCCTACCCTGATAGAACTAAGGCAGGAAATCAGTCAATATCATTGGCAACGAGAAGCAGTGACGTCGTTTTCAGCTCGTAGCGTACGGCAATCATAACAGAACAAGAATCGTCCTACCTTTCTTCTCAGTTTTCCCACAGTTGAGCACAGAAAACATTCTTCCGTGGGTTGTAATATTTTTAAAAATGATTTTTTTTAAAAATATCATAAAAAATAAAACATCCCACACTGCAAGAAATTATACTAATGAAAAGTACACGCACGAGAGCAAAGAACGACGTCATCGTCTCTCGTCGAAGCGAGCCAATCATATTGTCCGATTTCCTGCCTCAGTTCTATCAGGATAGGGTTTGTAAATATGCCACCCGGTGGGAGAGACTATTCGGGAATAAGCAAGGGTCAATTTTTCTGTGCTTAATGTTCTTTTTTGTCTGTTACACAAAAATGTTATTAAAAATATCTCTAATCGATGCTCAGCAAAACCATTTGTCCCATCATTTAAATTCCTTTTACTCAAAATCGAATTGGGAATTATTTTAAACTGAATGTCCAAAGAAACGTTTCCACTTCTCTTCTGACAAGAATTATTTCATTATCCTTCTCATTCTATAGAATTTTACTTAGAAACTTCTTCAATATGTCTCATTGATTTCTTTCCATTCAAATTTCGAAACCCTTTCAGAAAAGAAAATGTTATCAGCAAGCTTGAAAGTTACAAGCCTTGTTACACAAAAACAGGACAATGCTTTTCTTCTTTTATTCCCCCTCACCTGCCTTGCCCTCCCTTTTGCAGCTATTTTTGAACTGAAAGCGGTTTCGCCATTGCTTTTGTAAGTTGCGTAGAAGATATGAAGGATTTATATTGGATTTCGACTTCCCTTTCCATTTTATATGCCAAGAAATCACGTTTCCTTCAGAAAAATAATATACAGAAGTCTTTTTTTCTTGCTTTGATGTTTTGTACCAGATGCTGAACTGTGACTTTGTGTTTCATTGCATTGGAGATTCAGACAGGTGAGCGTCTTTCAAATATGAATTGGAACCTATTGGAAAGTTAAATTTCCTGCGACTATGGGAAATTCTCTGTCGGAAATTTAAATTTTGCTTATGGATTTTGTACCTTCCGTTTCATTGACGGAAGTAATATTATTCTTTCATATATGAATTGGAACCTATTGGAAAGTTAAATTTCCAACAACTATGGGAAATTCTCTGTCGAAAATTTAATTTGTGCCTATGGATTTTGTATCTTCCGTTTCATTGACGGAAGTAATATTATTCTTTCATGTATGAATTGGAACTGATTGCAAATTTAAATTTAGAACGACTATTGGAAATTCTGTAGCAAAAATTTAATTTTTTCTTATTTAATTATATTATGTAAGTAATATTATTTATTCTTTCATATATGAATTGTAACCTATCGAAAATTTATATTTAGATCGATTATGGGAAATTCAGGAACGAAAATTTAATTTTTGCTTATGGATTTTGCATCTTCCATTTTTTTTACGGAAGTAATATTATTTTATTTCAGTTTAGACAGCAAAGTACTTTAAAAATCATCTAAATGTCTTACAATTACACTCAATGATACAGTATAAATGTCACAATAAGAAGAAAATAGTATCAATCTATTTCAATAAAATCATTTTTGTTATACACATTGAATGTAAATTAAAAACTATACATAAAAATTATTAGCACTTTTCGATTCGAGTATATACTAGTTACGCATGCATAGTTTTTATTTGTATAGTAATCGTAATCGAGCTACTGTTGCCCTGCCTAGACATCCGGGGGTCATCTGAAAGATTTTCGTCACGACACCAGTAGGAACCTGAGAATGGAATCCTGATAGAAGTCACTGCAGCGGGAGATACGTTCCGTCATCGTAATAGAAGTAACTCAACCCCACGCCATTATTATGCCCACCAGGAAAGCGAGAACCCGCTTACTTATCCGGCGGCTTCTCATACATGTACTCGTGGTGCCCGCCGATAGGGTTATTTATTCAGTAACAGAAATTGGTCTTATATCATTCATAATAGTTTTATACGTCTTTCTTGCAATTCATACTATTCCACTATTTCTTTTGTTTCCAGTAAAAATTACTGATTAACTTATTGTTCACAAAGAATACTGTAAAGAGTACAGTCTGAACTCTTTTTTTCCTTCTCAGTAACGTATTGATTATTTTCTTGCTTTACCATTACAAAAGGAAACTCTCTGAACACAATGGCGCTTTTCGAGAAAAACTTTGGTTTTTAAGAATATTTATCCATCTTAAAAAAAGTATTGAATTAATTATTCGACTTTCATCCAGGAAATAGACGTGGCATTATATACTTCGTGAGAAATCGAATGACTTTAAAAAATTAAATAAAAGTAATTTTCTAAAAACATACTTTTATTAGTGTTATGAAGAGATTTTTATTTTAATTATTTTCTACTCTTTAGACCTAAATTTATGATTCATTTCCATAAAATATTATGGACTCTTGAAATAATTTTTTTTCCAATCCATAACAGATGGCGCTCCTAGTATGGAATCAAAATTTCGTTGAATTCATCAATAACTTACAATTCAATTCTGAAAATATTAAAATAGCGTATTATCATCTAAAATGCACAAAAGCAAATTTTTAAAACTCTAGCCTATCAGGATGTGAGTGAAAAATAGATTGCAAAAATTCCTGTTTGCAAACATGACACAAGTCCGTGATTGAGAAACAACAGCGACTAGTCATTTTCGACGACACTTTTAAAACGTCAAACGTTTTACTAAACTAGAATCAATTTTCATCGAAACTCATTTTTTTCCAGCATTCATGGTCTACATATTCATATTATTCTGGTAAAAAAAATGAACCATTTTTTATGTGTTTTCTCTTTTTCCTCTCTAATAAATACTATTTAAAAATATTTCTAATCAATGATGAGCAGAACTAATCTTTCTATCACGTAAAATACTTCCAAACAAAATAGAATTTGGAATTATATAAAAATGAACCTACATAGAAACATTTCTACTTCCTTTCGAAAAAAAATCAGTTCATTCCTTTTGTTGGGGAAGCTTATCGATTTTTTGCCCTCCAAATTTCAAAATCCGGGCTAAATAGAAACGTTATCGGCAGGTGAGAAGTCACAAGGCTTGTTAAACAAATGTAGGACAATGCTTTTCGACTTTTTCCTCCTCATCCACCTTGCCCTCGT
>BGPR01043090.1:0-13053 GCA_013235015.1 Araneus ventricosus
ACGAGGGCAAGGTGGATGAGGAGGAAAAAGTCGAAAAGCATTGTCCTACATTTGTTTAACAAGCCTTGTGACTTCTCACCTGCCGATAACGTTTCTATTTAGCCCGGATTTTGAAATTTGGAGGGCAAAAAATCGATAAGCTTCCCCAACAAAAGGAATGAACTGATTTTTTTTCGAAAGGAAGTAGAAATGTTTCTATGTAGGTTCATTTTTATATAATTCCAAATTCTATTTTGTTTGGAAGTATTTTACGTGATAGAAAGATTAGTTCTGCTCATCATTGATTAGAAATATTTTTAAATAGTATTTATTAGAGAGGAAAAAGAGAAAACACATAAAAAATGGTTCATTTTTTTTACCAGAATAATATGAATATGTAGACCATGAATGCTGGAAAAAAATGAGTTTCGATGAAAATTGATTCTAGTTTAGTAAAACGTTTGACGTTTTAAAAGTGTCGTCGAAAATGACTAGTCGCTGTTGTTTCTCAATCACGGACTTGTGTCATGTTTGCAAACAGGAATTTTTGCAATCTATTTTTCACTCACATCCTGATAGGCTAGAGTTTTAAAAATTTGCTTTTGTGCATTTTAGATGATAATACGCTATTTTAATATTTTCAGAATTGAATTGTAAGTTATTGATGAATTCAACGAAATTTTGATTCCATACTAGGAGCGCCATCTGTTATGGATTGGAAAAAAAATTATTTCAAGAGTCCATAATATTTTATGGAAATGAATCATAAATTTAGGTCTAAAGAGTAGAAAATAATTAAAATAAAAATCTCTTCATAA
Source organism: Araneus ventricosus (assembly GCA_013235015.1). Lineage (NCBI taxonomy): Eukaryota > Metazoa > Arthropoda > Arachnida > Araneae > Araneidae > Araneus > Araneus ventricosus. The sequence continues at coordinate 798 of BGPR01043090.1, forward strand.
CACTAATAAAAGTATGTTTTTAGAAAATTACTTTTATTTAATTTTTTAAAGTCATTCGATTTCTCACGAAGTATATAATGCCACGTCTATTTCCTGGATGAAAGTCGAATAATTAATTCAATACTTTTTTTAAGATGGATAAATATTCTTAAAAACCAAAGTTTTTCTCGAAAAGCGCCATTGTGTTCAGAGAGTTTCCTTTTGTAATGGTAAAGCAAGAAAATAATCAATACGTTACTGAGAAGGAAAAAAAGAGTTCAGACTGTACTCTTTACAGTATTCTTTGTGAACAATAAGTTAATCAGTAATTTTTACTGGAAACAAAAGAAATAGTGGAATAGTATGAATTGCAAGAAAGACGTATAAAACTATTATGAATGATATAAGACCAATTTCTGTTACTGAATAAATAACCCTATCGGCGGGCACCACGAGTACATGTATGAGAAGCCGCCGGATAAGTAAGCGGGTTCTCGCTTTCCTGGTGGGCATAATAATGGCGTGGGGTTGAGTTACTTCTATTACGATGACGGAACGTATCTCCCGCTGCAGTGACTTCTATCAGGATTCCATTCTCAGGTTCCTACTGGTGTCGTGACGAAAATCTTTCAGATGACCCCCGGATGTCTAGGCAGGGCAACAGTAGCTCGATTACGATTACTATACAAATAAAAACTATGCATGCGTAACTAGTATATACTCGAATCGAAAAGTGCTAATAATTTTTATGTATAGTTTTTAATTTACATTCAATGTGTATAACAAAAATGATTTTATTGAAATAGATTGATACTATTTTCTTCTTATTGTGACATTTATACTGTATCATTGAGTGTAATTGTAAGACATTTAGATGATTTTTAAAGTACTTTGCTGTCTAAACTGAAATAAAATAATATTACTTCCGTAAAAAAAATGGAAGATGCAAAATCCATAAGCAAAAATTAAATTTTCGTTCCTGAATTTCCCATAATCGATCTAAATATAAATTTTCGATAGGTTACAATTCATATATGAAAGAATAAATAATATTACTTACATAATATAATTAAATAAGAAAAAATTAAATTTTTGCTACAGAATTTCCAATAGTCGTTCTAAATTTAAATTTGCAATCAGTTCCAATTCATACATGAAAGAATAATATTACTTCCGTCAATGAAACGGAAGATACAAAATCCATAGGCACAAATTAAATTTTCGACAGAGAATTTCCCATAGTTGTTGGAAATTTAACTTTCCAATAGGTTCCAATTCATATATGAAAGAATAATATTACTTCCGTCAATGAAACGGAAGGTACAAAATCCATAAGCAAAATTTAAATTTCCGACAGAGAATTTCCCATAGTCGCAGGAAATTTAACTTTCCAATAGGTTCCAATTCATATTTGAAAGACGCTCACCTGTCTGAATCTCCAATGCAATGAAACACAAAGTCACAGTTCAGCATCTGGTACAAAACATCAAAGCAAGAAAAAAAGACTTCTGTATATTATTTTTCTGAAGGAAACGTGATTTCTTGGCATATAAAATGGAAAGGGAAGTCGAAATCCAATATAAATCCTTCATATCTTCTACGCAACTTACAAAAGCAATGGCGAAACCGCTTTCAGTTCAAAAATAGCTGCAAAAGGGAGGGCAAGGCAGGTGAGGGGGAATAAAAGAAGAAAAGCATTGTCCTGTTTTTGTGTAACAAGGCTTGTAACTTTCAAGCTTGCTGATAACATTTTCTTTTCTGAAAGGGTTTCGAAATTTGAATGGAAAGAAATCAATGAGACATATTGAAGAAGTTTCTAAGTAAAATTCTATAGAATGAGAAGGATAATGAAATAATTCTTGTCAGAAGAGAAGTGGAAACGTTTCTTTGGACATTCAGTTTAAAATAATTCCCAATTCGATTTTGAGTAAAAGGAATTTAAATGATGGGACAAATGGTTTTGCTGAGCATCGATTAGAGATATTTTTAATAACATTTTTGTGTAACAGACAAAAAAGAACATTAAGCACAGAAAAATTGACCCTTGCTTATTCCCGAATAGTCTCTCCCACCGGGTGGCATATTTACAAACCCTATCCTGATAGAACTGAGGCAGGAAATCGGACAATATGATTGGCTCGCTTCGACGAGAGACGATGACGTCGTTCTTTGCTCTCGTGCGTGTACTTTTCATTAGTATAATTTCTTGCAGTGTGGGATGTTTTATTTTTTATGATATTTTTAAAAAAAATCATTTTTAAAAATATTACAACCCACGGAAGAATGTTTTCTGTGCTCAACTGTGGGAAAACTGAGAAGAAAGGTAGGACGATTCTTGTTCTGTTATGATTGCCGTACGCTACGAGCTGAAAACGACGTCACTGCTTCTCGTTGCCAATGATATTGACTGATTTCCTGCCTTAGTTCTATCAGGGTAGGGTTTGTAAATATGCCACCGGGTGGCACCACGAGTACGTGGATGAGAAGACGCCGGATAAGTTAGCGAGGCATCGCTTCTCTGGTGGTCATAGTAATGATGTGGGGTTGAGTTACCTCCACTCCGACGAGAGAACGTACCTCACACGGGAGGGGTTGGGCCGTTGCCGATGATGGCTATTAGGACTCCACACTGCTGTCGCGACGACTATATTTCAGACGACCCCGGATGCTTAAGCCTTGTTCCAACGGCGTGTGGACGTCGAGCCGCTAAAGGTTTGCACTTTTGGTGGAATGGTCGGTGGAATTCGAACAGACGTGCCGTTTCTACGGCGCGTGGCTTTGCAGATATCTCAGCAGCACTCGAGTAAACGGATGAATGGCGCCGTCTGGTCCTTTGATGTGCGAGCTATTTAACGCTACAACGCGGGAAACCACAGACGCACTTACAAGCCCTCGAGCCACATCGATTCTTCCCATTCCGACGACAGGAAAAACGCAAACCACGAACAAAATCTGTGGAAAAAACAGGTTGTTGGAACACAGCTTAAAGCTGGGATGGTGGAACTCGTTTGCGGTTTTGCCAGAATAGTGCGAGTAAACAGCAAATATCGATGGACGATATACCGCGAATGCTGATAAAAGAGAGTAAGAATAGATAATGATTGCAGTTTCGTAATACTTTTGAGAGTTTGACTATACATCCGAAAATAATGAGCATTTTATTTTTGTTTCAAAGTTAAAGGATTTCATACTAAATACTGCGTAAGAAATACTTATGCCCTATTTCTTACGTAGAAGTTGGATAACCGAATATTTTAGCAAGGCAAGAAAAGAAAGAAATTAGTATGAATTAGAAATAGGTATTTGAAGAAACAAATTAGTATGAAATGTGGATTTGAGTTTGCTGACACGTCTTTTCAGTAGGAAAGCCAGGGAGACAGGAATAAGTAATTGAGACAGAAAAAATAGATGCATATTTTTTATGATTTATATGAATGCCGACCATATCCACAATGAGAACCTAGAGTAATAAACGGATATTAAACGTTTGTTTACTTTAAAAGTAAATGGAACGATGAAATTAATTTAGTAGCAAAAAAAGACGTATAACACGTTCTATGTTATATGAGGCAAATTTCTGATACTATATAAGCGATAAAAATAGATATTTAAATAACGAGTTCTCGAATCAAGACTTAATGCCAGCTTTTATTTATTTTTTAACTTGAATATTCAGTCTGTATTGCAAATGTTTTTATTGAAATAAAATTATACAATTTTTCCATAGTGGACATTATTTTACAATGAAATTGCAAGATAGTGATCTACTTTTTCAAATGCTTTGCATTTTTACATTGACAGAAATTAATATTTTTTCAATCAATAAAAGCTAGGAAAGCACATTTTCCATAGTTGATCTAAATTGAAATTTCTAATAGGTCTTCATGTATAAAATAATTCTGCAACCCAATGGGAATCAAAATGAAATACAAAGTAACTGAGAGCTCAATTTGTTACACAAAATACTCAAGACAATTTAAAAGCTTCTGTACATTTCAACATGATAATGTTTATAGTCTGGTATCTATCTGCAAATTCAGTCATGCCACATGAATGATGCAGAAATTGTCCAAATGCTAGGGACGACCGTTAGATCTAGAGCTACTAAATTTGGCAGTAAGTAATTTCTTAGGTAGGAGGTTCTCAGTGATAAATGTCTTTTCAAAATTTTGATTACAATTTTATTAACAATTAATAAAAATTCTAACGTTTTCCCTTAACAACTTCGGATCATATTATTGCTTAAAAATCGTTAAAGTCACTTCCACCTCAAAAGCAACTGCATAAGAATAGAGCAGGTGTCAGAAAAATTAGAAAAGCACTACCATGTTTTATTTTAACAATCCTTTGTGACATTTCGCTTTTTACTGGATTTTCAACTTTGGATAAAAACTAATAAGTCTTGGGAAGAAGTTCCTGCTGAAAATTGTAGAGAATAACGAAAAACGATTTTTGTTATTAAAATATTAGCAACAATTTTTTTCTAAAGGATTCAATTTGAAATATTTCTATATTCGATAGTTTCGAAGAAAGCAACAGTAAGATGTAAAATGGCTTTGACTATCACTGACTACAGACATCCTCAATATGTATTCTTTTTCAAAAGGGAAATGCAAATTATGAAGCAAGGAATGGTTCGTTGATTGCACTATTAAATTGGCGTGAGTATGTAACAAGTATAGCAGACGATATTATATTGAATGCTGGTAGAAAAGGGTGTGATATTCGTAACGAATAAAAAAAACATATATTTGTAGAATTATTAATATATTTAAAGAAAAGAAATTAATCAGATAAAAAAATCGTTTGGTCATAAAAGAAATCAATTTTAAAATATCGTTTGGCTGAAAAAGAAATTAATTAAAAATATTGTTTGGCTTAATTCTTTTTTAAAGATTATAAAAATAGTATGGCAACGATATATTTGTCTTTTGCTAACGTTGCCTAGCAACGAAAAAGAATATTGAGGAATTGAGCATGGAATTCGATGTAAGAGTGATGTAACGTTTGTGATGTAAGTGTATGTGTTTGTTTTACATGTCTGTGCTGTGTTAGACGTCCAATAAATATATTATTTTTGATAAAGAAGGCTCCACGAGTCTTCATGCTATGCTCAAATACATCACAATGGTAACAATAGAAGATGGGAACAATTTCTTAATACATTACATGCTTTGACAATCAATTGGAAGAAACGAATGTAGTTACTGTCTGATTGAAGTTGGATGATTTATTTTTTTCTGAACTGTACATAATTTCAATGAATAAGAAAAAATTGAAGTTTATCACGAAAAGCGGTCTTGCGTTTTCAGAGGTGCCTCTTTCGTCACGAAAAGAAGTAAGTAATCAATTAGAGCTCTGAGAGAGGAAAAAAGTACATTCACGTTTTATTTGTATGATTCACACGCGATGACGACCACATCCACAGGAAGAGACTAGATGAATAAAGAAATCAATCGATGGTTTGCATTGGCAAAAATTGCAATCTGTATAAATAAAGCAGAAAGGCCATTTGGTACTGTATAGAAATAGAAACTACTGTATAGATTTTCTACAAATTTTATTCACAAATCATATGAAGCACAAGAAGGTTTTAATGATGCTTCGTCACCTTTAATGAAAAAGTTATTTTTTTATTAATTAAAAACTATGTTTCCATTGAGCATGCGCAGTTCCATCTCTTCTGCTGACGAACCTAGAAGGCTAAACAAGCCAAGTTACACAATAGAATTTCTTCAAATTGTGCTCATAAATACTACGAAGTATAAAGAAGATTTTAGTGAAACTTTGGTGACAATTTATTAAATATATGTTAATTATATGTTGTCATTCCTATTGAATGAAAACATTACAGATATTTTAAACCATTTTATTTATTTGCTGAGAGTTGCCATTACAAAGATTATTTACATTTATATCGTTCTTCAAAAAATATTGATAACTTATGGAGAAAAATTGCTTTCGGCAATTTTTAAAAATCGTTTGGTATAGCTAATATTTTAATTTTAAAAAAATGTTTCAGACGATAACATGATTTTGTGTATTATTATATTTTATATAAAAGTAGCTTTTACATTACAGATATTTGACATGAAAATATTTTCAACCCTAGCAACGCCGGGTATATCAGCTAGTGGTGAAAATTATTTTTATAGCAAAACAAGCGCATGATATCAAACGTAATAAATGACATGCTTATGCGGAAGTATACTAGAAAGTCAAGGAAAGATTCCGTTTTCTGGAAAGAGTGGCATATTCTCATATTTTTGGACTAGAGAAAATAGAAAAAACTGAGTATTTCCGCGTAACGATTGAATCTTTGAATCTTACTGTAGACATTTTGGGGTGGGAAAGACGCTCAAGAAAAGTTGTATTGAAAAATTTGCCTCCCAATACAATTAACTGATAATGTATTTATTTTTTTCTGAAATTCTTAGTAATGTTATCCATCTAACATAATTGCAATCTCCTGCGCAGATGTCTGTGGTGATCTATATTCTGATTTCAAGAAATAAGCCTAATTGCGCTATCTTCTCCAATTCTTTTTAAAGTCTTTCATTGGTTGTGTCATTTGTCAACCATAAGCAAAGAAACGCAGCTTATAAATTCTTCTTTTGAAAAAAAATCTATATAACTTAACTTTAGTCCTTGTCCTGGATATCAAGATACGGAAAAAAAGGAAGCAGAGATTTGATACTGTGATATTGGCAAAGAATATCGGAATTCATTAAGTTCAGGTAGCTGAAGTTTCATTAACCCTTAAGCATTTCAAATGAAGTGGTTCAAAAGAATCTGCAGTGTATCCTCGTTCGACGTGGAGAATAGGTTCCCGTTATTGGATGAAAATATTACAGATATTTTAAACGATTTTATTTATTTGTCTCCGAGTAAATCACGTTGTATAGTAGGACGTGTTTCAGGGAACCAATTTATTCAAGTTTAAACATATCTCCAGTTTGCAACTGTGCATCTTAATAGTAAAATCTTAATTTTTAAAAAAATGCCAGCTTCACTGTTCATATATAAACAACAGAAAAGTGCTTTTCTAAAATAAAGCCAAAAAAATCTCCACTCTGAAAATGACCAAAACAATTCGTCATGTTAGTATACGAATTCGTCATACGGGAGTCCACTGTATTTTGTTTTCCCGCCTTTATCAAGAAAACCGAATGGAATTCTTTCTCTGTAAGTACTTAAAATTCTATTGCTATAGGAGGTTTTATATAAAAGTTTGTTTGTAGAATTTTTGTCAATTTTGTTTAATCAATTATTGATGTTCTAAGAATTATTTACTGTGTAGTTAGATTAAGGTTCCAATTGTTTTTCGGGACGAACAACGACTTCGGACAGATCTCATAAGTTTGAACCAAAGTCAGCGCTGACGAGGAGATATCTGAACCATCTATTAAATACTTCTCATTAATTTAAAAACTAAAACTTCTAGTCAGAAATAACTTCCATATAAAATGAACTTTATGTCGAATCAAATTATGAATTGAGTCATATAATATTTAATCGAAATTTGTGTTAAATTTAGCTTTTGTGGAAAAATTTAGTTTCTGCAGTTTACTCATTTATTTAAAAGACATTTTTGAAATCGAATTATTACCATTCAAGAATTTTCTACCACTTTCTTTGAATAACTCCAGAGAATGTAAATTAAAGCTGTAAGAGCTTGTTTGTCAAACAAAACTGTTTAATGAAGAGGGATGTTATGTAACTCCAAATTCTATTGAAAGAAAAATAAAGTGTTGCTTGAAAAAAGTTAGAGAATTTAAACAATTTTAGTTTCAAATTTTAACGAATTAACAGCTGTACTATATTTTTTTACTGTGCTAAAAGCCATTAAGTGTGATTGTAAACTGAATGTAAAAGTAAATTTCGATGCACACTTTGAATATGGAAATGCTGATAGACAATCTGAATAATTTAATGACTTCTTTTATATTTCGGAAGGAGATTAATTTTTAATCTCCAATTTTACTTTTAACTTCAAGTGAGATTTAAAGGAAAACAAGGGTAATACGTGGGCTGTGAAAAAAGATTTATGAGAAATTTGGAAAATTCAGATTATGTTGTCATTTACTTAATAGTAGTTTTAAAAAATAATGTTTTGTCAAAAGGAGAAAAGATGTTTTTCTGTATTTGTTTTTTAAAAATAGGCTTGAAAGTCTTATATTTCTCTTTAGTACATAAAATATTTTCTAATAAACTTTAAAGGCTAACCTGAATGAAATGTTAAAAGTAGAAACGTAACCCTCAAAATAATTTTAATATGAGTCGGGTAATTGTTTTAAGCTTCATCCAGATATTAACATAATTACATTTGCATTTCAATAAAAATGCTTTTATTAGTATTTTTAATTTACTCAACCGGAATTATCATTTTCTCAATTAAACGAAATTTCTTACAAGCTATAAAATCAGATTCTTCACTGAATATCTTTAGTGTTATCATATTTATTCACTGTTAGCACTATATGAATTCTTTCGAAAGCAAATTAATTTAGTAAGTTATCTGCCAAAAAAAGTCATTAAAACCTCTGGCATAATTTGAATTTAATCAATTTTAGTTATTTCGTTCAATATCCTTAAGAGCTGAATTTAAATGAGGACTTTTTAATAGCATTTTGTTTCTTATAGTGTTTCTAAATTAATCCAGAATCCTTTGATGGAGAAATTTGTTTAGTTTATGTTATATGGATTGGCGAAACTCAAGCGACTACAGGACAATAATAATTAATTTTGAGTAAGCAATTTTCTTAGACAAAAATTGCTCTCTCTTTCTCTCCACACACGCACACACACACTCACGAGTGCGATGGCTGTATCTACAGCTATATCGAAGTATCCTTCTATATTCTCAAACATTTCTTAAATGCATGGCAAAATGTAAATTCAGATAAACCTTACCAGTCACAATATTCAGTTAATTTACACGCTGATAGACTACCCTATACACTGGTGTACCACCGTCGCGGATTATCAGGATGTCTAAACGAGAGTTATCTGAATTATGACGATATATTGAGATATTATTTACGGAAAAAATGTTATTTCAATGTAAAAAATTGTAATCCTAATAAATGAAAATTCATTAATAAGAATTATGATACTTACAATGGCTGATAAGAGTCTACATTTGTACATAATTATTTATGTTTTTAATGAATTACTAATTGTCACATTATTGGAATTCCCCCTGTACTAGCTTTCCTGGTCACAAAAGTAATCTTACATACTCTTAGAAAGGTCAGACTTATATTCTGAATACTTTTGAAAGTTAAAAGCAAAATTATGAAATTTTCGATGGATTATAAGATTCTACATTCGTATTTATTAATTTGAGTTATAAATTTTTGATGCATCTTGTTAATTGTTTTCGTAATAAAATTCAAAGTGTGCATACATTTTTAGGAATCCTGTAGATACCTTTCTGGCCACAAAAGTAGTCTTACGTACTTTTGGAACGCAGAGGTCATATTTATATTCTGATTATGAATATTTCAGTTGATATTCAACTTTTCTATCAAAAAATATCCGCAAGATATTTGTCCATTCTTTTCTCATATTTCTCAACATCTGTGCCTTCAATTAACCACCCAAAGTTAACAAACCAACCTATTCCGCATGACACATAGCGACAGCTTCACAGCTCTTTAATGGAATTAAAATGAAACTCAGTTTCCTCTCATGGAATATACGGAAGCACGCTTCCCTTTTCATATCCAAAACGGCGGATAATTTTTACCTGCAGTTCTGTTGTGGCTTTCCTCAGCAACGGCGACACACCCCTTTAATTAAAATTCTTCTGCTCAAGTCAAGAGCTCTCTTTCTATTGTTATTCATTAATATTGAGGAAGAGTCGAAATATGAAAGGGGGTGGTGAAGTTCTCTGTAGAAAGACTGGGAAAGACCAGTGAGAATGAGATGAGAAGCTGTGACTTGACAGCAGGTAATGGTCGTGTAAATTAAGGAATCGAAAATGTATCTTGGATATTTGTTTATTGGTTCTCATGCGAGTGTTTAGAATATTAATATTTATTTCAAGCAGTAGCTTATGGTAAAATAAAAAAAAAATTCAAATTTGCCTTTGTATTTAGAAGTGTGTTTCAAATATATCAGGGCATCTTTGCAACTTCGTAGCATTTTTTGTTAAAAAAATATTTCAACAATATACAGGATCAATTTTAATTAATCTTCAACTTTGAACAGAAATAATTTCTCAAAGCCTCACTAGATGTCGCTACGAATGCGTGATGTGAAAGAAGGTATAAAAGGAAATTGTTGAGCGACACTTCCACCCTTTTTTTAATATGCCTTTTTAACTTTCATATTCAACTGAATTTCATATTTTTATTGTTAAAAATTGATATTTATGTGGCAAAAATGTAACACTATTCCTATGGAAGTCGTCTTCAACATTAAAAAACTGACCTAAGCCTTCTAGCGCAATAAATCCGAAGTAAAGTTTGTAATGGAAACTGTGATTTCTATAATTCCTTCGATTAATTGTCTTGGGCAGCTGCGTGTACAGTGCCATATTAGAGTTGGTGGCGGAAATTGCAACTAATTATTTTCGAATAAATTTAGATTCATGGCCGGGATAGTACGTTGACCAAATTTGGTTACATTTGGCCTAGCATATTAATTACAATCGAGTTCAAAAGACCTTACATTATATTATGAAAACCCTGTAAGTCCAGGAAAATCGCCGAGAAAGAAAATGAAAATATCCAGGTTAGATATTACTGAAATTAGTGCAGGTATTCTTCAAATCGGTGACAAATGAACATGATAATACAATCGTAGCAAAAGATACCCAATTACACATGAAGATATCATCGAATAATACGAAGATAAAATAACGCTGTTAGAGATCATGATTGAACCATAGAACGCATTCAGCTGTTAACAGACATCCATATTCCCTCTCCTCAAGACTCCTATAGACAATATGGTAATCATCAGCAACTTTTATTCTTCTATGTCCCTTTAATCTCTTGCGTAGCAACACACCGTTACCAATAGGATCAACATATACTTGCCAATAAACGTATGTGTGGTATACGTGACTTATACATAGTATGTGTTCGTATCGAGAATAGTATTTTCGTGATTTCGATCCACTAAACATAGTTTGCCACATCACATTTCATTTCACTTACTGCTTCTCCAGAAGTCTTTTAATTTCAGTGTGATTAAGTGACCGTATTAACCGAAAATACTGCATTTCTCACTGTTAGTCTCTTTTGAAGAACAAACATAGCCCACCCTGTATTTCTCAGTGTTAGTCGTCTGGCAGAGAAAACATTCACTTCCCTGTCTTTCTCACTTTTATTCGCTTCCGCAGAACAAGCACAGCCATTGTAATCGAATCAAACGAACCATTAAAGCATTCAGCCAATTGATTCTATAAAACTTGAAACTTGTGACCAATTAGCTAAAAATAACCCATTATATATATATATATATAAAGATTGCTAAAGCTTGTCCACATCCAAGCTGCTATATTAATTGTTGAAAACTCCATTTACTTGGTTTGCCTATTTCGATACTTTTAATAACAACAGAGTTTTTTTACTTGTTGACATATAAATTCTTAAACTTGATTTTTTGTTCATGGTATCTTTAGTATTTTCAATGTTTTAGATTTTATTTAAAATTGATGTATTATTCAAATAATGACTTTTTAGCATAGAATTAGATTCTTGATATGCTTTGTTTACTTTATTTCTGTATGATTATATACAAGTTATATTTGGATTTATATTATATATATATATATATATTTTGATTTATATTATAAATCCAAATATAACTATATATGTATATATATATATATATATATAATATAAATCCAAATATAACTTGGTGCCTCTAAATTTCGAAATAATGTGACATAATTGATTCCTAAGGTCGATTGGCATTTGAAGGTTGGAATTCCATATCAGTATTGTCTTTGTCATAGTAATAGTTTTTAATCTTATTATCTTTCGGTAATTCATTGTGAGAATAAAATTAGGTTATATTGTTTATTGTATTTAATTTTATATGAGGGTTTAATAGGCGTATTTGATGAAAATGATTTTTGAGTTTTAATGGTTTAAAAAAATAAATAACTATATATGTATATATATATATATTATGTAGACTTCAAATGGCAGATGTTGACAACTCCTAGAATCAAGAATTACTTTAAGTAATCGCATGCACGACACGTTGCTTAGTTATTAAAGGAACTAACGAGATAGTATTAGTTTACATTCCTTTTTTC
>BGPR01043091.1:0-13053 GCA_013235015.1 Araneus ventricosus
TGTTACATGAAGCCATTTTGAATACCTTTTGGTGTCATTCTCACCTTCTATTGCACATAACAAACTCTTTTTTTTTAGCGATTATAACAATTATAACAAAACATCAGTAAACTATTTCATTAGTTGCTTACCTGAAATCTGCTCAGATGATTACCACAACTTTTCATCCTTAATGTTTCAGTCGTTTCATAGTCGCCAAGTGCAGGTAGTAAGATATTACATGAAGCCATTTTGAATACTTTTTGGTGACATTCTCAAATATAATTTACATTTCCATTTATCTACCAATTTTACTCCGGTAAAAAATATACAGTACAATGGAAAGAAAAACTAAACGAAACAAAGAAAAGCTTGCCATCAAAAGTTTTAATTTCGAACTTTGGATTTTTGATTAATTTATTTGAAAAATTCATTAAAATCATTGTATTTTCATCTCTACAATCTTTACTGCAATGTAAGTAACAATATGTGATCGTATTAAAATATTTATTCCCTTTTTTAATGAAGAAACAATAATGCTCTTAACTTACTACAAGCTGTTCTTAAATTTTCTTATATTTTGTACAAGTTGAGTCAATACATTTCAGGTGATTTTTTTTCTGCATGTATAAAGTGCATATTTCGAATAAAGACAATTTCTTTTTAGTCGAAAGAATAAGTTTCTTTTGCGATTTTCTGAGTAAAAAGATTTTTTAGAGAATTTACGCGACTTAAACGGACTTTAAGGAGATTAGGAGATTTAAAGAAGAGGTTAGAAAAAGATAGGAAGATAAGAAGTTTAAGGAGATATTCCGTTTCGAGTCACAAGAAATGTATAAGAAACCACGCCAACTTAAAGCATCGACAATTCTCCTAACGCGTTTAAAGTGTATATTAATGTTCTTTAATTTGGTAATCCACTTTTAATTTGAATATTGAATAGTTTTCGAGATATTCAAGAAAAACTGAAAAGGGGGGGGGGAGGAAATCCAAGATGGCGGCAACCTTTGAGACCCATTATCTCCAAAACTATTAAAGCCGGAAGAAAAATAAAAGTATATATTTGTAGGAAATTTTATGCTCTTTAATTTGTTAAATAACATGTAATTTGAAATTTGAATAGTTTTCGAGATATTCAAGAAAAACTAAAAAGGGGGATGAAATCCAAGATGGCGCCGCGTGCTCATCCCCCAAGACCGGGGACTTTTAGTATGTTCATCATAAGCCCCTCACGAACATGTGTACCAATTTTCAAAACTATATTGTTTTTTGATTTTTTTCAAACCCTTCGTTTACTGGACTATATTTGAAGAAAATTGTAAGACTCTGGTCAAAAAAGGGAAGAGATTCGAACCAAAAGAGGAGGCATGAACTGTTGTTCTTTTTGAGCCTATGTTAGCTACTCTAGTTATATTCGTATGTTCTAGTTCCTTGCTGCTCAGTAAAGAATGTCTGGGAAAAATTGTTTTAATGGCATTTGTAAAGAATATCACATATTTCAGAATGGCACTAAACAGTTTTGCAGTGCTTTATCGAAATATAAATAATTGTGAGTATCTCCTCTCGACCCGTATACTTCACAAATATGAGAGGTTTTGTGTTTAGCTTCGTCTTGTAGTGAAGAGAATCGATCATGCGCTTTGGAACAGTACCTCTTCACATTGACTGATTTGGTCCAAAATTTAATACACATTTACAATTAGGATGTGAGGCCACATGCCAATTTTCATTCGTCCAGCTTGTTGCAATTTTGAATTGTCTTGTTCATATTCACACGGACGGACAAACATAAGTCTTCATTTTGACGGGTTTGTCTCTGAATTTGAGTTCGTGCTGCTTGACAACGAGACGTTAATGTAACAGAGTTCAAATTAAACCTAAAATTTGATGCAATTCTACAATTTTGAAGCAATACTACATACAAAATTTTATCCGTGTACCTCTTTCCATTTTTGAGTTATTGTATTCACATGCACACGGTAAGATCCTTTCCCTTGAACATATCTTAAATGTTTTTCGGAAGTGTAAAGTTCTTGCCTGCTAAAATTACGAGCAACAAAGTACATAAATCTGATATTGTGGATATACAGAAATCTTTTCTAAAATTATTGTTATGAGCTTCATTTTTATCCAAGGCAAGTTGTTATACTTTACTTTCAAATGCTAAATCACCATTATGATGCTGTGAAAAGTCAAACTTAATTACGATTTTACGAATTCCGATTATGTTCCTATATTCCAAACGCGGCAAAATGAAGCAGTTCGTAGAATTGTGGTATTGATTCATCGTGGTATTTTGATGGATCAGTTTAAATTTATGCAGAGAATTCTACATTTCAATAATTTGAAGAAATATTTTAATCTGATGTAGGATGAATTTTATAATGATTTCAGCACATTCTATAATTTCAATTAGAAGACAGAGAATTTTTAAGAGCGTTTTAACTTTCCATTAACATTATCTTACTCATACCTAATTTTTAATTACAAATGCGGTCATTGCTGAGGATAAACTTCTGCTTTCTACACGGATACATAGTTTCTGATTATAATAAAGTAACAAGATTCGATTTTTTGCATGAAAAGTAACTCATTTCCATTTTTAAGACTCAGAATTAATTTCATCATATTACAGAAATGAAAAAGTTCCCTAGAAGAGCTTTTTGATGATAATTACTTATCCCTAAAATCGAAAACTCTAAAAAAGACAAAAATAATCAAATCAGTTGCTTAGATAAAATAAAGTTAATAGATTCACTTAATTACGAGAAACGTATAAAGTTTTCATCAACTCATCTTTGCAAATAATCGAAATTCAATCATTTTTCAAGAACAGCAGTTGAGAAGGGAAAAAATCGATCGATTCGTGTTCATCAAATTTTTATTAATTCACGATGAAACTCTTTTACTGACAACCTTGTTGTTTAAGAAAAGATTAAAAACTAGTTTCTAGAGAGAGAGAAAAAAAACTACTTAATTTGAGTTATCTGTATCGTAGACGGAAATTTTGAAACATCAAGTAATGCAAGTAGATGCCTTTTAATTAAAATAAGCGTATCAATTTGACTTCTAAAAAATAATTTTCCCTAAATAGGAGAATCATAATTCTTCATTCTTAAAGCTTTTAGTGTTTTTTCGTAGTGTTATTTTCCACTTGAGATATCAGCAATATTTATTAGCAGCATGATTCGTAATTTGATGGAAATGTTTGATACGTGATATTTCTAAGAAAAATGTTTTTTTGCTGTTAGAATTATTAGTATAAAAGGTATCGGTATTTCCCCCTTCTTCTTTTCAGTACAATTCACTTTTTAGTTCAACGATGTAGTACGAATGATCCACCCTGGAATGAAAATGTCGTTTCCGAGTCTGTTCAATGGGAACATGGAATCAAATCGAATTCTACTCTAAATGTAGTACGAATGATCCACCCTGGAATGAAAACGTCGTTGCCGAGTCTGTTCAATGGGAACATGGAATCAAATCGAATTCTACTCTAAATGTAGTACGAATGATCCACCCTGGAATGAAAACGTCGTTGCCGAGTCTGTTCAATGGGAACATGGAATCAAATCGAATTCTACTCTAAATGTAGTACGAATGATCCACCCTGGAATGGAAACGTCGTTGCCGAGTCTGTTCAATGGGAACATGGAATCAAATCGAATTCTACTCTAAACTTAATTCATTTTAAAACTGTTGGCATATTTTGTGAACACAGATATTAAACAAGCACTGTTCTTATTTATTAACCCGTTAATCCCCAAATTAATTTAAAGCATAAATTTCAGTAAAATTCTTTGAAATTATGTTAAAAACATCAAAATTAAGATAACTGTGAAATTAAATTTCATTTTTTTTGCTTTAGAAAAATAATCGAAAATCGGTAGAAATCCATTATAAAAAAACTTTTTTATAGATATGCATTAAACAATTTAATTTAAAATATAGTAAAATAGCAAAAGCAAAGACTACTTTCTTAAAGAAAAAAAATAAAATTTCAAAATGATGACACTTTGATTTCAAAATCTGACAAATGGCTGGTATATGCCAGTTGAAACTTGTTTATTAGTTTGGGAATATATACTGACTTGTTAGACAAACAAAAAACAACAACAACAATCGAATGTGATTTGGTTTAGCAACGGAAGTGAAGTGTAACTTTCTTCAAATGAGGAATTTATTGAAGTTCTGGAGTACATCTAGTCTAATAAAGCAACTGACTTGAAATGAAGTCAAGATATTCATTGTATTTCTCAAAATTGCCAAAAATCGGAAACAATCCGTACGGAATGAATCAAATATTCCATCCCCGTGAAAAACGTTTCATGACTTCGTTATTTTCCCCTAACATTTCAGATTTTCCCCATCACATCAGATGAATTCCATTTCCCCTATCATATCAGATGAATCGGAGGAATCTGCATGAAGACCGATGCCACAAAGGATATTGCATGCTCCAATACTCAAAACATTGAAGTAAAGAGTAAAGGCAGAGCAGCTTATATCTGTCCAAAACATTAATTAAAAGAACTGTTTAAAAGATTAACTAAAAGAACTGTTCAAAAGATCAATCTTAATTAAAAGAACAGTTCAAAAGAATCTGAAAATAAAAGGAAACTATAGGGTGTCAGGGTTGGCAAAATGCCAGAGTCCCATGGTCATAGGAAGGCCCCAACCCGAGGTGTTATCGAACTTTGGATTTTGAAAAAATAGTACATAATTATTGTAAAATATTGTTAATTATCAAAAAATAAAATTGTGTCAAATAAATATGTTCGTAAATATTAGATTATTTCTTATTTATTTCCAAATCAAAATATCCTTTGAAATCAACTAAATGAATTCATTAAGAATTTCATAAAATCAAGAACTTTTATAATTAGCAATAGCGATGAGTTTAACTATCTAAGGGCCTCTCTCCACTTTAAACAATTTCGAAGCCCCCATACTATCCAGTTATAACACTGATGTTAATGATGTCTTAGCATACAAAGTATCCAACGTTGTAGAGCGTAAAAAAATTATTTTATCCAATATAGCAGGCCTGAAATCAATACGATTCTATATTCAATGACATTTATGGTATCATTGAAACGAATGATTAAAAATTTTATAAAATAGAGCGCTTTTATAATTAGTGATAGCGATAAGTTTAATTATATAAGGGCCTCGCCATAAATATTTGCCGGAGACTTCATACAATACAGTTACAACACTGATGTTAATGATACCTTATTAAAAAGTATCCAACGTTGTAGAGCGTAAAAATTATTGTATCAAATATATCAGGCCTGAAATCAATACGATTGTATATTCAATGAAATTTATGGTATCCTTTAAACGACATTTTCTCAATGCTAACTCGTCATGTTAACGAACTCTCTGGTATCTGTGGTAGCCAAAGAAGTCGGAAAATTTTCCTTGCTGGGCAAAAAGTCCCCCTTTTGCTTGCACGTGGATTCTTCATAAAAATGAGCAGGGTGGAGGGGGTTGTCTTGGTGAAAGAAAGGGTTTTCCTTCCTTGAGGGAGCAAAGGAGTTGATCAGGGTTGGATGGGGGGGGGGCCCGGCAAAGGGGAGAGTCAAGTGAACGAGCTCAAGGCTCAGGGGCAGAGAAAGGGGTGAACACCTTGCCTTTTCTTAAGGTTGGGTTGGATTAGGTGTTCCAAGGGGGAAAAGGGGTTTTCTTAGGACTTCCTTCTTTGAATATTTCAAAAACTTCCGGATAGGGTCAAGGCCGTTTCTGTAGATCTTTGGGGACATTGAACCTCACAGCGTGCTTTTACTTTTACGATAAGACTTTCAATATTTGCAAGCCTTTCGGATCAATGTTCAACCCTTTATCACTGTCTACTGAGGCTATCGGTTTTATCATAACACTTTCGGATTTCCCGATGGCCTTTTAAGTTGCGGTACTTCGATGACGTATCAAAGCTTTACATCATTGGGATAATCGACATTTTTCTGGTGTTTTTTTTTCACTTAGGAATCGATTACTTTTCACTTTCGTGGTGAAAGAGTTCGTGAGTTAATGGGAAGGTCAACTAAATTTAGGAAGCAATCATCGGAAATAAAAGTTAATCTCTATTTCTTACGGTGATTTTTTTAGACGATAAATTACTTTGAATATTACCAGATTCAAGTAAAAAGCACAGTTCAAATCATTTGGATACAAAGAAATTTGAAAAGTTATTTCTATGTGCTGATGTGGAAAATGTATTATAATGCAGCCGAACACTGAAAATCTCAATTACTTTTAGTTTATCGATTTATTTACCGAATATTCTGTCCCGTAATAACCACCATGTGAGTGATTCGGAATAGAAATTTAATATACTTTTTCATAGCTATTTTGCCGAAAAATTTAGAAGAAAGTTAAGAAACTGCCCGTAAATATCAAATCAATGTATTGTGTTTCGCAGAAATTTTAAACTAAAATAATCAGACTTAAAATATAATCTTTTATCGCATAATTATATCTTTTATTTCTTGCTATAAATTAAATTCAATAAAGCAATTACTTAAGGGTCTTGAAGCTTTTAAATAAGATTTGACATTTGACTGAGTAGTTGTACGTCTTTCATTTCTGCTATTGAAGGATGGCAGAAAAATTTACTACTTCAGTTAGGAGTAGTTATTTTCGACGGTCTACTGTACATATCATCGACAAATGATCGATGGTTTCATTGACATGTTCTAACAATACATACATTTGTGTGTGTGTGTTTTGTGTTTGTGTGTGTGTTTTTATGTGTTTGTGTGTTTTTGTGTGTTTTTATGTATTTGTGTGTTTTTATGTGTTTCCGTGTCTGTGTTTTTTGTATGTGTTTTTTGTGTGTGTTTGTGTGTCTGTGTTTGTGCGTGTGTGTTTTTGTGTGTGCGTTTTTGTGTGTGTTACTTCAAATGAGAAGGCTATAAAATATACTTTTAATTGTTCAACCTAATTTTATTTAAGTTATTATTATGCATTTTTTAGCTTGCATTTGTTGAACCTGAAACTTTAATTTTAGCTTCTAAAAATTACATTTCTTTCTTTTTTTGCTTTATATCATTGGGTAAATTGCTTTACATCATTATGTCATGCATATAAACATGAATTCAACTACATTTTTTATAAATATTAAAGTATTTGAACTTTGAATCCACTTTGCTAAAAAATGTAAGAACTTAGAATCCATTTTGAAACTGATTTTTGTGGTCGAAATGTTGTATTCAAAAATAATTATCAATTTTTATAATTTCAAAAATTAATTCTTCCCCAAACTTAACACGTCAGCAACTTCTATATCAGAAACCATATCAAGACTTTCAGCTTGTCTTACTGACTTCAAAAAAAATCGCTTATCTCTATACCTTTGAAAATGTACGTACTATTGACGTGTAACGATACTTATCATCGACAGTTACTCAATTTTGTTATCAAACAATTTTTAGAGATACAATACGAGCATTGAACTTCAGACGGTAACTTTCCTGTGAAAGTTGAAGACAGCCAGGGTTCAGGGCGAAGGACTTTGATTCCTTCATTAAGAGACTTTTTTTAAGAAAAACACTTGTTTTAGGGAATTCTGGCAGCTGGTCTCCGAAAAGTGCTTATTTTTTATACTGGTTTCCAAGGACAAATTTTCTTATCCAACGGCTAAGGTTTTTGTATGAGTTTATGTATGAGGTCGTAATCCTTAGGTCATAGTTTATTAAGTGGATTTCCACAAAATCAGGATTTTATCTTTTTATTTATAAGAAGCTTAAGACATTAAAAAAATAAAAAAATAACACATATTTAATAATTGAGTAATTTCCAAAAATTTCTTAAGTCTTTATGCATTTTAAATAGGAAATTGACCTTTGATTAATATTTTCACGGCACATTTTCTGAGAATGCAAGCGCATGATAAACCAGTGCTGTGCTATTTATTTCGATTGGGTTTTAAATTAAAAGATGTGCATTAACTTTGAAAGAGGCTTCTGAATTTGTAAAGTTCCACTTTCTTCATGTTCTTATAAATAGGATTAAGGAATTACGTAATAATAAGATTCTCACATCTTTTCTCTCGAATTATTCAAAAAAAAGTGAGAGATCGTAGGAAATTGTATTAATGTTCATCAAGCTTATTATTTTTTATCGATTGTCAGTTGAGGATATGTATTTCTGAATTAAAAACTCATTAATTTGATGAATACTTTAATTTTTGTTACATAATAAAATAATTTTGATTATTTATTTCATATGTTTTAATGTTCTAATTTCGCCACACTATATACATATAATATATGAAAAATACCTATTTTATAATATATTAAGGATATTAATATAATAATTTTATACTAATATTTAAAAAATAAGACTGTCAAATACGTGTTAATGTTTAGCATAAAATACTTCAAACGTATTTCAGACTTTATTAATTCAAAATATTTATTCTATTTCATACCTTAACTTTATTTTTAAAGAAATAACTATTCGCTGACTTGAAGACATAACCGATTAGCTTTTAGTATGCCGATTCACTTAACTACCACAACTTATTATGCTTTTAAACCAAGCTACAATACACTACTTTTCGATCAACTGGTTCACAGAGCTCAAAATAAAACTAGGACGAGTACTTTTCTATGATATTTCAAAACAGAAAAATATAATTTTAAAAGTTAAGTGAAATTACTCAAGGAAATCCAAAACGAACCCAAAAATCTGCTAAATAACTGTTTAATTGAAGAAACGAAAATGACACGGCTCCTTATCCTAATTCCGCTTTTCTTCTTTAGTGACAAATTTTTTTCCACATATTTTAGTCCCTTTTTCTGTTTTTCTTCTCTTCATTTAAGCCTAAAGTTGTAATGTAATTACCAAGAAGTCATCAACGCCCCAGGTTGCAAATATGAACCACGTGAAGAAATAAAGATAGCGATCACAGAATTTTTCTCTTCCGAGCTACCTATTTATTCGTTAGAGGATTAATTACGGTACAAAAAAAGCAGAAAAGATATATTTTACTTTCCATCGAAACTTCAGGTGGAGAAGACGCAAATTTATTGAGAGCATTCCGTAATTAACTCATTTATGGACTAATTTTCCCTCAATATACAGTTACGAAGGACGCTTTAATTAGGGCAAAAAATAGGTCTTTAAATTTTTGTTTCAGAGAGTATTTACTCCTTTTGCAAACCGCAGAAAACCAAATTTTGCTAGCTTTTTTAAAAATTAAAATGCTCTTAAATTAAAATATCTTTCTGCTAATAGATTATAATGCTTTTGAGTTACAGGAAGATATTAGTGGGAGAAAACAAACATTTAAATAATCTTGTCTATATATAAAAGAAATCAGTGTAAATAATAGTTGGATGTTTATTCATTATTTTATTTAATTTTTATTCTAAAGCATTTTCTAGGCGATTCAAAATTCAGAAGGGAAATTAAAAACACAAAAAACGGACTATATTCATATAGGAATAAATGAAGGGAAATTCCAAATGTTCATGGCAGAGGATACATACAAAACGCTAAAAATTAAATTATGCAACATAAATAGTTAAAAATATTTACCTGGCTTTAGATCGTTTGGTTCAGTCTCAGTATTTTCATGCGAGTGATAAGATAGGATATTTGAACTTGACCATGGCGCAAGATTTTCCATCTTCAAGGAAATATGACATGTTCAAGTTTTCATTCCTCAATCTTATGAGCTGGGCTAGTGAATGGAAAGTCTATGGAGGTTCAAGTCTTCATGTTGTTGTCATGTAGGAACTGGAGGAGTAGGATGCCGATCCAGGTCATGCTACTTCTTATCTGATCACGGCTCAAATTATGGTATACTTTCCGGATAGCCCCCTTTGCTACAGAATGGGACGTTTATCAAACAAATCTATTGATCTGGTATAATAACATAATTGATTAGCAGCAATCTTTCACTGTACAGAGCCATCAAAACCGTGTTTTGGGAGAAACCATTTAATTGTCAAAGTTATTCTGATAGTAAGTATCCGTGTTTCAGATGCTGATATCACAGAAATGCCATTTGTAATGGGAAGTGCACTTTCGTCAGTGCATCTTGGCTGGAAAACACGAGCTGCTGTTACGGATCTGAACTTTGAGCATCTATTGTGAAATTGCGTATAGCCTAATAACTAGTAAATTGTTAAGCTTCGTTTCATAATTTCTTAGTTATTTATTATTGACGTAAACTTACGTCCCTCCATAGTGGTCTAATGGGGTGTCGGGAAAGGAAAAATTATGACGCTTTTCGTGATAAATTTAAACGCTTATAGCTCCGCAATCAAATAACATAGAGAGTTGGTTTTAGTTTCATTTCACAGAGAAAGGTGGACATTGAAGATTGCAAAAAGAATTTTAGAATTTGGAATGACGGTTTAGTCACAGTCGAGTTTCAAAGTTGGTTAAAATCACGCAGAATTTTGATGACGTCACAGCGACCGATCCGCTCGCACGCAGTGACCAAACTAGCTCCCCGCACTTTCTCATACCTAACTGTCTGGCGGCCTCAATCGCTTGTTGCAGTCGGTTGTGGGTTGTATATTAACTGAATTTTCCAAATTTTGTTCCTATTCGCATAATCTCAGAGTCACAAATAGTTACATCAGTCACATAATCTCAGAGTCACAAGGAGTTACTTCAGTCACATAATCTCAAAGTCACATAGAGCTACTTTAGACACATAGAGCTACTTTAGTCACAGTTGAGTAAGGTAAGTAAGTTTACGCCCCTCAATCCCAGCTTTCGTTTCGCAGAGACGGCCTCCCGTCGAATTTTTTCTTTTCTTTTATTTCTGTAAACCATTTAGACTGCATATCCGTTCATACTATATTTCTATAAAAATATGGATTTTTTTATATACAGTCGGACCTCTGTTTTGCGAATTTCTCTATTTTGCGAACTTTTTCTTGGAACCAAGAACATTTTGCGAATTTCTTCGTAAAATAACCTCCAAATAGCGAGGTGCATTCTCTATTTAACGAACTTTTTCTTGTGATCCAATATTTTTTTTCTCCCTGTTTCTCAAAATATTTCTAGACATTCAAACTTATTCTTTCTTTTAACATATTTTATGATGATCAATGATCTTGAAGCTGGAAAATGTCAAAGCGAAAGTGTTTGAGCATCAAAGAAAAAAAATTAATTCTTCATGAGGTGGATAAAGGCGTGAAAAAAAGGATATTGCCTTAAAATTTGATATTCCTCCAAACAGCTTATCAACCATAATAAAAAAAAATCGTGATAAGATACAAAATTATGATTAATCGAATTCTTGTTCAAAACGTTTAAAAGCATGTGTCTATGAAGATGTGGATGAGGCAGTTTTGAAGTGGACAGTGTGAAAAATAAAAACAATACAGCAATGAATTGCGATGAAGACGAAGATGATGAAGATGGAAATGATCACTATGCAGAAAATCAACAAACCTTCGTATGATGAAATGCTAAAATTCATTAATTTTAATATAAAATTATTTTTTTAATTGAAATTACAGTGCATTCCCGGACAATGGTTTATTTTATTCTTGTTTTCCTTGCAGATTTCTTTTTGATGGGTGAAATATATAAAACAAATAGATATTAATTTACAAAATAAAGGTGTGATTAATCACTTTTTTTTAATAATATTTAGTGTTTATGAATTTAAAATCTGTTTTGAGTAGTTTAAAGTATTTTAAAAGGTGAATCTCTATTTAACGAATTTTCCATATAACGAACTTTTTTTGGGATTTAGTGACTTCGTTAAATAGAGGTCCGACTGTATATGTGTACACATTTTGTCTACAGTCGTTCCCAAATAAAAGACAGTTTCTGATTGCATTCTTGAAATAGTTTTTAAATCAGGGTAGAGATAAATGATTAGATTAAAATTTTAAGAATTTTTGAATGATTCCAATCCTTGTCCTGCCCGGAGTGCCACGTGCAGTGTTCACTAGCTAACGTGAAATCGTAAAAAGAGGACACCAACATGAGCAGTTGGACTTCTATAACTTTGAAACGGGGAATAACCGAAAAATTTGGATTGCAATTTGATAAGGAATTTCTGATTCAGCATTTTTAAGAGACTGGCGAAGCTTATCGGAACAACCGATCAAGCTGGGCAAGTAAAATTAAAGTGATTATATTTTGAAAGGCGCGAACAAAAAGGATTTACTACACATATTTTCTGTTTACTTTCAAATTTCTGAATTACTTGTATTCATCTGAAGCAATGGCGAATCTAGGATTCGGGTCTGGGGGGAGGGGGCTGAGGTCATAAAAATTTTGTATCGTCGTGACGAATGTCAAACCTCAAGGCTAAAGTAAACCAAAACTCTTTAACTTTACAGACTTTACTCACCTGACAATAAGAATCATAAAGAACAATACAATACTTTCTATAATTTAATAAAAATTACAATGAAATAACTAGCCAAAAAATGTCTTCGACTGCGTCAAAGCTACAAGTAGAATGATTACACAAATAGGAAAATTTTCGAGCCTGTCCAAGCCAGAAAGCAATGTTGAAGTGTTTTTATTATTTTTTTTTCAAGAGGGAAATTAAGAAAAAGCAGTTTTAATGATTTTAAATAATATCAAGAATTCTGGCTTGGCTCTGGGGGGGGGGGAGCTGTAGCCCATTACCCCCCTGGATTAGCCACTGATCTGAAACTTTCAAAGAGTATTTAGATGTAAAGATAAATCATGTTGTATTTATTTTGCTCCAGCTTCGTCTTATGTAATGAATAGTTTCTTTATTTAATTACTCTTGAGATGCTGGCATTAGATTATGGTAAGTAATTTATAATTTCCCCTGTTAACAAAACGATTCTTGAATGAAAGTAGCTGCAAGTATAGAATAGTGATATATGACTAGATTAAGAAAGTAATTCGACAAAACTATGAAAAGTCATATAAATTTAGATCTCGCTTTTTTCCAAAGGAAAATCATAGCTCTGTCAAACTAAACTGGCTTTTTAAATGGTTTTGAGAGTATTCATTTTATCACGTGCGCACAAATGACTGAGGTATTGGAGTTACACCCTAAGTTGGCAAAGTTCCGTGGTTACCTGATGCAGCTCAAGAATAATGCCTGGAAGG
>BGPR01043092.1:0-13052 GCA_013235015.1 Araneus ventricosus
GAGATTAATAAAATCTCGTATTGAAATTTACGATCGGAGTGATTATAATATTTCTTTCTCTTTGTATACTTCAGTACTAGAAAGTAAAAACGATCTTTTTCTATCAATTTGGTTTAGAAATGAGCTACGAAGTAAAGTGTTATTGAATCCTTTTTTTTCATAGACAATTTTGTGCAAACTGCAAAATCAGTAAAGTATAAGAAAAAATTTCTAATAACCTATCTAGAAATTAATCAGGTGCCTACAATTTATAAAATGTCTTGACGTTATCGGTAGTGATATCTAAAAAACATTTTGGGCCTTTTCTTCATACCCAAATATAAAGGAAATTTAACTACATAAACTGAGACTTTACTGTTTTCTTTTCTAAAAAATAAAATTTTCGCAGATCTAATCTAAATATATCATACAGTTTGGAAAATAACAGATTCTCATTATTATCCACAAGTTCAGAATGAAAATAAAACCTGTAATATAACCAGAATTTTACGGTACAGAATTATAATTTACAAATCACAGCAACACAAGATATTGTGATAAAACACACTGTCTAGTATGTGACGGTGGAGAGTTTGAAATAATCTACGTCTGAGATTACTCATTAAAGTAATTGTCTTCAAACTCGTTAATAACGTGTTGGATGATCAGAATAAAATAATATATTAGTGATTCTTGTTCCTAGCATTTATTAAAATTCAGCTCGCAATTGCATAAGAGCTACCAAAAGCAATGCAATTTGTAAGTATTTAGATTTGATCACTTAATGAATGCATATCAGCAAACTATAACGCCTTGGCAAGAACTAGTGCATAAATACAGCTGAAGCAAGCATTGATATTTTCTTAGAAATGGTTTTGGTAAGTTCTTGCATTTTAAAAAAAAATAACATTTTCACTGATCATTTAAATAAACTTAAACTGCAGATGTCAGATCCCGCCAAGATAACTAAAGTCTGCTAAGATCACCTCAAATGTTAAATCAGGCTTTGATATATCTTTGTTGCTCATGTAAACCAAAAAATTTCTAACAAAAAATACAATACTTTAAACATAAAATAAATTTCCATCCCTTTAACATTTGTTTCAATTGTTTGTTCAAAGTGAGCAAAAAATAAATTGAATAAGGTCACTATCTCGAAAAAATAATTGTTTTTTTTTCGAATTTATTTTCATTTTGATGAATTAAAAGAAATTTAAGTATGTAATATAGAAAACTCATCTAGAAAAAAACTGTTAGTAGTTTTAACCACACCAAAACCTTAAAGTTATTTTTTTTCAATTGAATGTTATATAACGAAATAAACAACCCCCTCTTTTCTTATCACCCCCGGCTTCTCAAATTTTTCTATGCTTGAATGAGGTATTGAAAGAGATTGGGCAACAAAATCTATTTTACTTAACAATTCGATTAAAACATTGATGAATTGAAATAAAATCTTATATAACATAAGTGTATTACAGGGAAAACACTTGAAACATAATACAATTTCAATCCAGGCTGACAAATATTAAACCGAACTTATACAGAATCCAAATTCGGGCACACACAACTAGAAAAAAAAAATCCAAAACTGACCTTCTTTCTGAAAGAAGACCTCAATGCAGATAGCGTTAAAATGCCCCAAGTGTGTGGGGTCTTGGATCCTGTGGTATCTCTAATTTGCAGTAAGTACATTCTTATCAGCACTCATTGTGTCGACCGCTACCCTACCCAGCTAATCAATCAAAATGTCAAACCACGGAAGGGGGAAGAAATTCGTAAAAATACGTTTTTCGCACTTTAGAGACAGTTCACAAGAGACGTAATTATCCGGGCTGACCGCTTTCGGCGTGTCGCTGACCACACGTTGAAATGCGTGTTTAACGCTTATGGGATAGTCCAAGGTCGACGTAGAAATACGTGTGAAAAGCTCAGAGGGTTAAATAAAAAAAAATCACAAACCATGAATACAATACAATAACAATTCAATAAGTTAGGTACAATTAACAGAATCAAGAGACTTAATATTTTCATTATATATTATAATTTCATTCATGGCATACTTTTTTTTCTTATTTTTGGAAGCTTTGGATCCTTTATCATGATTCATCCTTAGAAAACACCTGTAAACTACAAATTGGGCAAAGAAAAATTCTTCAGAGATTTTGCTATTTTCAAAGTTTAACAAGCTTAATTTAAATTCAATGAAAAAGAAATGTTAGTACAATCAAACACTATAGCACCCAACCCTTTTATATATATATATAAATGCTGTTTCAAAGGCACCAAATACTTTTTTTTAGACACAGGATACTAAAGTATATTGAAAAAAAAATGTTTTTAGAAAAAGACATAGGTTATATGGTAATGTATGGTAATGATGTCAAAAAGTAAATTTACTATTAGCATTAGTTTAATGTAAAGCTATGATTGGTACAAACATGTTTCAAAAATTCCAAAAACCTACAATCTGACAAGAATTATTAAGCCTATTACCTACCCACAAAAGTTAATTTTTTTTTCCACCTCATGTAAAAAAGGCTATTTTAATAATAAAATATATATATTAGAAATCAATGTAACATTTAAACATAAAAAAATGAATTACTTTGAAATTTATAGCTTTAATATATTTAAAACAAATTTAGTTTATGTTATAATTTTTTTTGTTATAAATACACATACCTAATTGCTTCCAGGCATCAATTAGTTTTCTTGGTTGGATCGGTCGAAGAATTGCTGTTGATACGATTCTTGGAGATATTTATCTCATTCTGCTGCAACTCCAATGTCTTCTATGCATTCCATGCTGAAAAGTCATAGAAAACTGTTTTTAGAACAACAAATTACTTCGCATCTTAAAACAAATCATTAAATGATCAGCTAACTAATATTTGAATATTGCATAAGATTTTCCCCCAACATCCCATCAACCGACTGAGCTGAAATTTTGCATGCATGTGTACATCCGAAGATAATGCAATAGCTGACAGGAGCTTCTCAAAAATATAAAGTAAACATATGTTTGAGCTCATTTCGGTTAGCTGAGCATGTAGATGTGCGCTGATCTGGAGCTGTTTGTTTAGTACATTATAATAAAAATGGTTAACTTGGAGTTTATGATGCATACTCACTTCGTTTCCTGTAAGCTCGCCAGTTGTTTGTCGCCAAGAGAAGAGTGTGCCAGAACATTTGTTTTGGATGCAAGTTGAAAATTTTTTCGACGTCGTTTGAGCATGCGCCGACAGTGATTTGTTTACAGGTCTACGGCGCATGCCCTTAATTTCACCTCATTTCCATTGGTCGGCGTACGAATTTGAATAATACTTCATTTGGAATTCTTGATCATTTACCAAACGATATTTTTCAATAACCGTTTGCTCCTCTTCTGAAGATTTTCGTTCATTTAATTTATTGATTCTCTTTTTCTGTGTTGCTAATTATGGCTTGCAAATATCTAGCAAGGATTGTTTTTCTGGAAACAATAGTTCCCTTACTACGTTTCATCGTCTTCAGACATCGTGTTTTTCCTGTGTTCGTGCTTTCCCTGCGTGTTTCGTTTCTCAATGAAAAAGCGAAGCTACGAGGGGCCCACTTTGCTGAAAGTGAAGCCGCTGATGTTTTTTTAAATTAAAAAAATTTGCCCAGTGCACACTTGTCAATGTCTCGTTTTGAGATGCCATAAGCATCGAATACACAAGAGATCTAAAAAAACTCACTGCGCATCCTAAACAGCATTTGGCAACGACAAACAAATTTGTTCCAAAGAAAATTGGCGAGAAAATAGTACGCACCCTAAACTCCAGGTTTACCTTGGGCTGCATGGATGGCCAGTTATTTTATTTTTATTTGCCTTTATTTCATTGGGCTTATTTCTCGACTCATTTCCCAGATAAGAAAATTTCAAAATTATAAAATTTAATTTTTTTGTAAGATAACCATTTTTTTCTTTAATAAAATATTTCACAAATAATGTCAAATCATATGAAACAATTCCTTCAGAAAGGTCGTGGCCAAGGCAAGGTGGCAACCCAGGCTCACAAACATGAAAATATGTCAACTCATTGAATAGTAATGGAAACTTAATTCTTTCAAATGACTCATTACCTAAACATGTTGTTACCTTCATGTTGACACAACTCCAGTCATATTTTTCTTTTGTTCGTGTCTGACCAACTGAAAATGGTTTATTACGAAATTCATGTTTTCTTATTAGACAGTAACAGCTGTAGGCCATTTTTACACGAAAATAGTCTCTATAGCCATCCAGGCCCAATTTTAGTAACAAATAGTTTCCACTGGGAACCCTATACATACATACACATATATATTTGCATATACACACACATAGGGTAGATGCTCCAGTTTTGGCCACGTTGGATATGTTTTTCCAATAATTAACCAGTAATTTCAAATTAACTAATAAGAAGCAATCCAATACTTTAAATAATCCTTATTTGACTATTTTCAATCTGATTGGTTCATTTTTCTCAAACATGCGACTTCTAAAAAAATTAAATGCATGATCATGTATTGTATACTCACAACTGTTACGGTTTTTGTTAAGGAACAAGTATTTGAAGTTTTTCATCATCAAGCTCTCAGAATTAAATGATTAATCTAAAACTTATTACCCTTGCGGTTTATGAGGTAAACTTTCTTTTTATTCCGATTTCATATCAAAATTAATTATTTTTAAGATTAAATGGGTGGTGGCCAAAAGTTGAACACTACATATTCCAGTTTTGGCCACATAACTTCATTATTGTGTTTTGAGACATTACATAAATTTAAGAATATCTGGATGAAATGAAATCAACTAATTTAGTTTTGTTTTTAAAATAAAAGCAACTAACTTAATTTTATTTCTAAAATAAAAGTAACTGATTTAGTTTTGTTTCCAAAATAAGAAGCAAATGATATAGCTTTATTTCTGAAATAAAAGTAACTGATTTAGTTTTGTTTCTAAAATAAAAGTAACTGATTAAGTTTTGTTTGTTTTCATTTTACATAGTAATGGCTTCAATTAAAAATAAGTAGGCAGGTAGCATTTCTATAAAAAAAATTTGCTACTCGCCATCTAAAGTTGGTAATGAAGTTAAGGCCATTCAAAATGGAATGTCAAAAACATCTCCATTTTGAACATTTACCTGACATTTATGTTAGAAAATTTCAACTTGAGGAATCCGACTCGAGTGATAAGGAATATTCTTTTATATGCATGGATTGCTCTAATTTTAAAAATGATTCTGCTGAATTTGATTAATGTTGCAATTAAAAATTATAAAAATACATATTTGTGGATATTGTTAGCGAGTATAATAATGAAAATTCTTGATTTTTAAAAACATCTATGCTTTTGCAATGTAAGTTTGTTCCTCTCTCCATTTTTTGTTTCATATTTTATCACAAAAAATTATGCGAGTATATATAGTTTAAAATTATAGTTTGTATTTTATCAACCAAATTAAATTGTTTTCTCCATTCCTGTTTCTTTTTTTTAAACTGAAATCTGCAGCTAAAATCAGTTTAGATAAATTTTATTACATATCTTTATAAATTCATCAAAAAAACACATTTAAAACAACAGAAAATAATGTACTAAAATAAATATTTCATAATGATTTATTTTTACTTAAAATTCATTAAAATGTCTGTTAAAAATATAATATTAATGTGGCCAAAACTGATGCAAATTGGGTTAATTTATTTCAAAATTCATAACTCTAAATCTAAAATATTCTTCAGAAAATTTTTATAACTAGCAGAAAGCCAATAAAATGTGCTAAAGAATAGTATAAGTATGATTTAATATGCTTTAAACAGTCATCCACTGTGAAATTTCTATTTCAAATTTTCTCTTTTCTCAATGTGGCCAAAACTCGAGCATCTACCTTATATATTTGCATATACATACTCAGATACATACACAGAAACACACACAGATATATAGAATGTATGTATGCATAAATAAAATTTAATGTGTGAATAGAAAGTGTGATTGTTCTATAGCAATTGATCTATTTCACCTGATGAATTATTAAAATCAGTTTTACATTGCTTTCAACATATTTGAGAAAAATCTCCTGAAAAATAGTTTAAATACTGCTGCAGGTACATAAAGAGCACACAAAACTCAAAACAGAAATTAATAATTAATTGAATCACAATCTGCATAAAATATACTCATTCAAACAATGAGGGTAAAAATCATCGAGTGTTTCAAAATTTTATAATTTGTACGCACAACAATGCATTGAAATACCGAGAATACAGAATATAGTGAGAATACTGAATTATTGAATATAGTGAGAATACTGAATTATTGTATATACTGAGAATACTGAATTATTGAGAATACTGAATTATTGAATTATTGAGAATACTGAATTATTGAGAATACTGAATTATTGAGAATTCTGAATTATTGAGAATTCTGAATTATTGAGAATACTGAATTACTGAGAATACTGAATTATTGAATATACTACTGAAATATTGAATTACTATAGAATGCTAATAATCGAAATTATTGTAAAGAAAGAATATAACAGGGTTTCAGAATATAATTTGTAAACTTTTGCTACGGAAATTTGCAAATTTGTCTCATAAAATATTTTAACAAATAAGACATTAGCGAGAAATTAACACATATGTTAAGCAATTATCTATTGCTGAACAAATTATTTCGCTCCTGTTATGTAATATTTCAATTTTGGCATTTTAATATTGTTACAAAGCTATAAAGTCGTTTCCCTGAGATGCTAGACTTGGCGACATACTTGGCGACAAATTTGGCGACCTTGGCAAAAAATTTGGCGACAAAGTTGGCAACTTTGGCGACAAAAGGAATTTTCTAGAAGGACCTCAAACTTTCCACCTATTTCTACTGTTTTCATGAACTTTCTAGAGATTACGTCACTTCCTACATAATGAAGTCACTTCCTGTTGAAAAGTATAAAGGCAAGCTCTCAAGCCAAGAAGAGTTAGTTGGAATTTGACCTGTAAGCAAGCTGGTGAGTTAACAAGAAACCTTTGAGCATTGTGTTGAGATTTATTGGTAATCTCTGTTGTGAATTTTTACTAGTGCTGTGTTAATACTTGTGCTACGTTTCTTTGCTAGAGAATATTTGTAAAATAAAGAGCTTTATTTTTTTAATCCTGCTTATTGGATTGCATTCACGTACACCCACAAAGTAATTTTGTCACAATATAAACAACAGAAATCTAACATCTAATGGTAAACACTAAACAGTCCACTGCACGTTACGTTTGAAATAACGAAGTACTAAAAATAAAACAACAAACTAAAGAAACAACAAAAAGCTAAAGAATAATGGGGGTACTTATTCTTACCTTCTAATTAATAAATACTTGATCCACAATTTCCTTGAGAAAGTCAGGGTTCTCGCTTCGATTGTCCAAAAAAATACGGTCATGGCGTCCTTTTCTTAATCTCTCCCGCTCAACGGTTGGTACGTCATCCCGATTGACCAATGAAAAGCGTCCGCGATAAAAGAACGGGATCTGACCCTAAAGTGAGAAATATCCTACAACAATATACGGATTATGCCCGTAAAAAAGGGAAAAGTGGCTGGTGACCATAAAAATTACGGGCAGTGGCCCTGAAATTACGGAAATTTTTGAGAATGTAGAGCTTCAACATTTGACAGAAACATAATTTGGAGGGTGGGTATGTGTACCATGGAGGCCTTTTGGAAATATTAATTAGTTTTTTATTTAATTAAAGTCATTTAATTAAGAGAAATTTAGGCGTTTTTAATTTATAACTTCCGAAATTAGTACAGAAAAAATAATTTTTACACCATCTGATAGTGCAAAACATCAATCTTTTCAATAATTTCAATCATGTCTGATAGTGCAGGACATTACCTTTTCAATAATATCAATCATGTTTCCGCACATTTTTTCTATAATTTTAATAAATTAAGGAACAATAGTTTTGGCATTATTTATAGCAATGCATCTATTGCACAAAAGTTTTGTTTAATTTTTAATTAATTAAAATTCTAATCAAAAATTCCAAAAATGACTCCGAGGTGCACATTGCCACCCTTCACACACACATCCTCCTTTATTATTAGTCGTGATGAACTATGATGTAACTTTTGACTTCAGATACATTGACAATTAAAAGAATCTGTGTTATTTGGTTAAACCAATATTTAGGACGTTGTCAGTTTGTATTCAAAATGGTTTCTAAAAGATCTTGTAAATGGGTTAACCTCCGGTTAATCCTATCGAAATAATTTTTAGAAACTATGCTAAGAAAGAATGTTTTGAGCTGTTATTAAAAAATGTTGTCAGACTTGTTTCAAGTGGTTAAAAGTATGGAGACAAAAAGAAGAGAGGGGTTTGTTGCTAACCGAGGGGTCAGAAGACACGGAAGAGGGTGAGAGAAAGTAAATGAGAGACGCTGCAGTGAAAACCTGTTGAATTAAATTTAAAGTGTTAAAATTACTTTAAAATTAAAAATATAATATGAATGATAATTTAAAGTGAAATTTCTTTTATCCCGAGTGAGGCGGCGGTAAGACCTCGGCTTTGGGGATACAGGGTTCCAGGTTCGAAACCCCATTGCACTGAAGGTCCGCCGGGTATTTGGCCTGTTGCTCGTTAAAACATATGAAAGGGGTCATACGTCCTTCCGCTGGTGTGGTTGTGGCGCACCGTGCTACGCCATCTTACTCTGATGTATATTAGCCAATATCCACCTCCGGACATTGGGAATTCCTTTTGTCTAGTGGTTAAGATGTTCGGCTTGGAACTCAAAGGTCTCCGGTTCTATTCCGCCGCCAAAGTGTTAACTCGCGGACAAAGAACACTCAACAACAACTTTCAGTCCCACTACTAGATGGCAGCACAACAAATTACATCAATTCCATCTTCTGCTACAATCGGCAGATGGCAGCACTACAACTCCTACAGAAACGCAGCTCTCTTAAGTTAAAATCTGTGACACACTTCTCAGCACAAAGTCTATGACGCATTTCATAGCAGAAAGCCTGCACGTGCCTGCGCACAAACAATCGGGTCAGCAATCTGCGCATATGCACGCAGTACATCGCTTCCTTGATATTCAGATAATATCAAACTAGATGGGGGTTGCTCCTGTGGCGCACCGTGCTCCGCCATCTTACTCTAATGTATATTATCCAATATCCAACTCCGGACATTTGGAATTCCTTTTGTCTAGTGGTTAGGATGTTCGGCTCGAAACCCGAAGGTTTCCGGCTATATTCCGCCGCCAAATGGTGAGGAAGCTTGGAGAGGGTGTTCCAGCTCAGGGGTTGTCCTCGTCATATGACCGAGGTTCAAATATTCGAGGTCCTCCCGAAACGCCTCTAGTGTTCCTTTAAGACGGGACGTTAATATAAATAAACTAAACTAAGCCTTTGTTCCGAGTTACGCAGCATATATTAGTTAGTAAATTTATAAAGTAAATTCTTGTATTTATTATGTACGGCGTTTCCCATGGAATCAGGACTTCAACACATTAAAAAAAAGCCCACATACAATTACATGAAAGCTTTAAAAACGAAATCAAAACAGAAATATATATATTATTGAGTTTGTCCGCTTCTTTTTCCACTTGACCGAGTACCGTTAATCCGAAACAATGTTAAGAAATTACAATGTGATATTTATTACACCTCAAGCAAAGTATGAAAGGCAAAGAAATAAGTTAAGACACGCTTAAAATTAATAATCGAAGTCTTCGAGTAAAGAAATCTTCTCCTCGCAGAACGCGAAAGTAATGACGTCACCCTGCCCCGTCAGCCAATGAAATTGCCCGCAACGTTCCGGAGAGCTGTCGCGGGAGGAAGCCTCGCTAGAGAGAAAATATCTTTCAACTACCAGGAAAAAATTTGAAAAAAAGGGGGAAGATATTTTAACCATTCTTGTTTTAAATCCGACAGAATCGTTGCAGTTGTAAGCTGAAAAATTTTGAAAATGATATCTTTATTAGAACATCGGGTGCAAGAGTTTTAAGGATCCCAGAAAATTTTATTTTTTAAAAGTGACTATTTTTTTTAAAAAATTCCCGAAATTCAGTAAATTACGTTAGAAATTCGAAACTAACTTCTTTAGAGCGGAAATCGTGTGCTCTTCCCAATGGTTTATCTATTTTTTTCGTACAATTATTCGAAATCCATTCTATTGAGAAATAAATGCGAAAAATCAACCAAAACAACACAAAACATTAAATAAAAAATTTCCTATATTAAATTTTAGAATTTCGGCTCCGAGGTGCATTCAGTCACCATTACGACTACCTGTGTGCCAAATTTCATAGCTGTAAGTGCGATAGATTCATCAGACACACACACATACACACAAGCATTGCCTTTTATAAGTATGGATATGAAAAGGCAATATTGATGACCAACTCAGAAATTCGCAATTAATCTAGAGTAAATAGTGGATAAAAGGTCATGAATATAAATTTAAATTTTAGTTGGAAAATGATTCAAAATACATTAAAAGAGATATCTATCACCACTTACAAAATATCACAACAATTTATTATTGCCTTTTATTGAATAATATTTTATCCAAAGACTAATATTTGATAAAACTATTATGCATTATATTTTGATAGAGATGTTTCCTGTTACATAAGTCATTTTCTACAAATATAGGTAACATATCGAAATACATGCCATTTCATTTCTCCAATTTAGAGAATACCGAGAATGAATACTTTTCAGAAAGTATTTTTACGAAAAAAACAATTTATTCAGAAGCAAATGTGTTTCGTTTCTCTTTGTCTTCTTTTTTAAGTAAAGCCAGTGTTTTTTCTTGCTTTGAAGACGTTCCACGTCTGCACCGTAATTTTGTTCTACGTTCCATTTTTATTTTGGGCTTACATTTCACAGCGCCATTTTTTTCCTATCAGACAAGATGGAATGTCTGGACGTTTTTCTTTTGTAACATCCAAACTCAGTGGTAAATAATCTACATAATACAGCATTGAGACGAAATCTGTCCCATTTTCTTTTATATTATTTACTTCTGACTACTTTTCTTTAAAACTTAAAAAAGAAATGGCACTGACGTGACACAGACGAAATCGAAAGTAATGAAGTAAAAGCTTTTGCCGTCTGCATACTGAGTTGTTTTGATGCTTTCTTTTCATTGTTCCGAAAAAGAACGTCTATTCGAATTTTTTATGCTTAAAAAAGTCACATGTGCATCCAAATTCAACGTAGTTACTGGTATCTGTGATTTTTCTTGATTATTTTGCCTCAGCTTTTTTAAATCAATAATATTCTATACAAAAAAGATTTGATGTTGTATGAAATGGAAAAAATGTTCTAAATATATGAGTGCACGTGATGCTCGTTGTTTTGATTTTATGTTGAATTTTTTATGAATCTTTTCTCGCTTTTTGGAGAAATTTCTTTCCCTTTAAAAAAAATAACACTTCCTTGAGATAGACTTCCAAGAATACTGAGAAATAATGAAAAAGGATATAATTTTTCTACTGATAGGCGACAGAAGAGAGAAGAATCGAATGCTTAATAGTCTGAGTTTAGGGGAAACCTGCCTGATGGTTACATGTTTTTCTCTTTGCGTTTATTTCATGAAGAAACTAGACAATATTTCATTTTTTAATTTCTAATTAAGAATGTCGATTTTTCTGGTGGCACTGTACTTTATTGGGTGAAGCATGATTAGACTTCTTTACAAAAATAAATAAGATATTTATTGACACTTTCCACAAAGACAGGCATATTAAACAACCATGCGGATTACACACATTACATTCACTCATATAGAATTCCTCTTTATGACATTTCTTCTTCTCAGTTGATGGGCAACCTTCGCTAAAATCAAATATGGCGCTGTCATTCTATAAATTCTCTCATATCCAATTCATCTTTATGACATTTCTTCTTCTTAGTTGCTAGGCAACATTCGCTAAAATCAAATATGGCGTGGTCATTCTATAGGTTCACTTATATCGAATTCATCTTTATGACATTTTTTCTTCTCAGTTGCTAGGCAACCTTCGATAAAATCAAATATGGCGTTGTCAGTCTACTTTTTATTGTTCCTTAAACATCGATAGACTATCGATACTATCTAATCGAAGATGGTAGTATCTTCTTTGCGGAACTACCCACTCAAACAATCGATAGTAAAAACTTTCTCAAAACTATCGATGGTATCGACTTTCTCAAAACCATCGATAGTTTTCACTCCGGCAATACTATGAACATTTTCAGTAAATAGCTTTAAAAGTATCGTCTTAAACTATCGATAGTTTCAAAACTATCGACAAGAAGAGCGCTTATCGATAGTATTGCCGGAGAGAAAATTATCGATAGTTTTGCAACTATCGATACTAACGGTAATTAAATCGATAGTTTAGTAAAACTATCGAATGCACTATCGATAGCTAAACTGTTGATGTTTAATGGACTCTATTACCTTTAGAAATATATTGATGCCAAACGATCTTTTTATTTTTTTTCCTCTGTAGCCAAAATTTTTTTTATTTTATTTCTTTTATGCCCAAACTTTTTTTTTTCATTTATTTTATGGCGAAACGATTTTTTTATTTTATTAATTTCTTATTTTAAAATATTTTAATAATAACCTTGGAGTTAATAATTTTATAAATATATATTTTTATTATTTGTTACAAATATCACAGTACATGTACAGAATGATTGAAAAAAGCTTTGCTGATATATGACGCCATACCGAGACAAAAAAAACATATTTCAAATTCTTATACAAAAGCTTACGTTAGTTGCAACGATGACTCGCATTTAAAATTGTCCCGAAAGGAATGCGTTTCCTTAAGTAACTACTTTACTCTCTGGAAACATTTTTAGAAAACGCATTAAGGTTCGCTGAAACAAAATAAACAAAGATAGTAGAAAAAATCGAGGTTTTCCTCTCTCGTAAAACTTTCGTTTTGGTGAGAGACATCTCTAATTTACATAAATGCTGCGAGCTCCGGCTTAATTCGAAACACTTTTAAAATTAGTTCGATGCTAATGACGAATGGTTTAAGGATGTCTTCTTGGATTGGGAAT
>BGPR01043093.1:969-12875 GCA_013235015.1 Araneus ventricosus
TACCACAGGTTGGGTACTTCTAGTCTACTGGAATGAACAAGTTTAAATTTACGCTTACCACAGATTGGGTACTTCTAGTCTACTGGAATGAACAAGTTTAAACTCAGCTTTGAATTAAATTTGAACAAAAATGGCCGATATGGTTTCATGAAACCACAAAACGCATGGCGCGTTATCTTTCATCGACACCATTTTGTTAAAAATTAACTTATGTTTCAGTGCTTGGACTAATTTCGCTATCTATTCTAAGATAAAGAAATGTTAAGAACAGGGCTATGCAATGATAAAAATTTTACATCACAATTTTCAATGATTATTTAGTGCTAACTTTTTATAAGCAGGGGAAAACTTAGTTCTTACTCAGTATAACGCTAAATATTGTTGAAACAAAGTGTTATTTTTATGCAATGCTTTAATAGTGCAATTATAATTCAACCTTAATAGTGTAGCCTGTAATTCAACTCCATTATAATACAGGTTGTCCAAAAACTATTGCCCGGTTTTCCTTACCTCATAACTTTTGATCCAAGAGTGGCAATAAATATTATATTACGTATTTGTAAGTGAAATTCAAAATGTTTTTTTTAATAACACCAGGGGTGATTGTGACTTCATGAAACAATACTCGAAATTTTAGCAGGAAAATTATGTGCTGGGAACGGATATGTATTCATTCATTACGGCGCAGATTCAACTTTTGGATGCCATTTTTAATATGCTTTTTTAAAAGTAAGAAATTGATTTAATTTATTTTGTCTTAGTTCATGAGTTCAATAACATTCTGTACCACACATGAAAAGAAACCATCAAAATTGATAACAAAACAATATTAAAAATATAATAACATTTTGTATGAAAAGCATTAATGAATATATATAAATTCTTAGGGGACCATTCTTAAGTGCGGTAGTTATTCTTAGTTATAGTATTGCATTTTCTAAAAAAATTATTTGGGTCGACTTAGCATAATCCAAAGTAAACAACAAGAATATATGAAAAAAAAAATTCCACTAAACCTAAATTTCTTTCCCTGGTTTTTCATATTTCCTATAAAAAATGTTTCGTATTAATACGAAAATAATTACTCATGAAATGATTTTTTTAAGAAAGGGTAAATTAGAATTTCTAATTATATTTTAAATAAAACATTTCATCCGAGAACTCCGTAGTATGGATTATAATTTGTGTAGACCGTAGTAGAAGCCGAGTAACATATCGAAAATGAACTCAATTTTTCGCCAGTTTTAGTTACTTTCTGTTACCTTAACATCCGTTTTGAAGCAACACGATGTCTATTTTGGGACTGATCTCGTCACTTTGAATCGTGATCGTATGACGAGGATGACACCTGAACTGGCAACCCTCACTGCAAACTTCCGCACCACACCAGCAGGAGGACGTTTGACCCTCGGCGTATGATTTAACGTGCAAGAGGCCCACATACACGGCGGATCTTCATTGGAATCGGGTCTCGAACCTGAAACTCTCCAGCCACCATTTCCCGCCAAGTGTCGATGGGTTACATGGTGCCATTTGGAAATTACTTAACTTTGTTTTCGCTGTTAAAGAAATTTTTCGAGTTGTACTTTATGAATACGCAATAATATTTATCGTTATGTTCCTTAAGATATCCGTCTACGTTGAAAACCCATTTTCGACCGAAAATCACAATTTTTTTAATGTGTTTTCTGCAAGCCTATTTCTTTTAGTTTTCAAAACAGTTTTTACTTTACATCTATGGTGATCAGAGGTGAAATTAGAGACATTTTAGTAGAACTTAACAGCTGAAAACGGAATAGTTAACAATGCGGTAAAGAAGCATTTTTCATTGTTTTTACTTAAGATATTTAAATTTTATTATTTATTTTTGTTTTGTACTATTTCCCATATACCATATACTATTTTGGAAGATTTTCAGGGAGAATTTCATTATTTTCTATGACATTGTTGCAAATTTAGGTAATTTTGAATCATTGCAGTATCTCTTGATTTTCATTAATGCCGTAATTTTTGATAATAAACGTAGGAAAAACACATAAATTGTACTTATGACCAATATTAATCGCTAAAAGTAACCCCAGACCAGTCAATCTGCATACTTATGTTAGTTGACTGAAAAAAATATTCACATCTGTCGACGGCGGCTGAATGGTAGATAACGATAATGACACATCAGGCTCAAGAAAATGACGAAAAAAATATTTGCAACGCTGAAAATTTTAAAAAATGAAAGAAGCTGACGAAAAAGAAGTTCTAGCCTACAAAACTGGGGAGTATGGAAGAACATTTTTTCCCTTCTCATTGTAGATTAAAAACCTAAACTTTAAACTCATTTTTCTCGAAATATGATTTTTTTTCAGAATTTTCATTTCTCAAACACGATAACTAAAATTCTATTTAAAATATCCGTCTGAAACATGGCATACATTTTATTTATTATACTGTCTAGGGAATGAACTAAAATATAAGTTCAATCACGTTCCGTTAAAAAGTTATGTAGCTTTTGAGATTTGAAAAAAGGCAAAAATTCTAAAAAAATTATGATTTCACACCAAAACTCTTATAATTTACATATTTTTTGAGATTTTGAAAAACTTTTGCTTCCCAACCTAGCCAATAGTTAAATGATTATATATAATAAAGAATTTATCACACACACACTCTGGTTATTTGTTTTTTGTTTTTTTTGTTTGAGTGTTTGAGAAAAGGACAAATTTAGTGCAAAAAATTCTAATTTTTTTCAAATATTAAAAAAATATTTAATTCATATAACTTTTTTGCGTGATTTATAGAGTTTTAACATAATTGTCATGCTATAAAAATATTTCTTCAAATATCATTATTGAAAGAAAGGCCTCCGAACGTAGTCGGATACCTTAATCACAAGTTATGAGGGAAAGAAACCCCGACAAAAATTTACGGACACGTGCTGTGCGGGAAACGCGCAGGTGGGACACTAATAGCCCTGAACAAAAATAAATGTAATTAATTCTGCATTTATAATTGTTTTATTTTTCATGACTCTCAATGAATTTGATTGCTTGTATCCCATTTTATGGCATTAACTTGCCATATTTTTTGGCGTAGATGTGTCATTATACACTGTAAAAAATATCCGTTTTTCCCCCGGACTTTTTCCGTGTATTTGACGGTTTAAAGCTGTTTTGTTAACAAAACGGTTTTTCACGTTTTCCGCTCCAGCCATAAACGGTTTAAAACCGTCAGTTCAAATTCTACTTTTTGTCATACGGTATTGCTTTCCGTACGATAACTTTCCCTTTCCTTAAATGTAATTTTATTCCATTCATTTCATGTTTTTAATAGGGTTCCATCTCCATAACCTTAAAACACGCGTTCTGGCAATAGTTGATTTTTACACCACTAGGTGGCGCCACTAGAGCCATAGTGACTTTAAAACTCAAATACATTATTTTTTCTTTGTTTTATGAAGTCTCCGGTAGTCTAGTGGTTAGAGCGACTGCCTTTTAATTCTATGATCGCGGTTTCGATCCCCGGCTCGGAGGAGTTAGAAGTTTTGTCACCATCTTGCATCGAAATCGTTCAAGTAAGTTCAATTAAAAATTATATTAATTAAACTAATTGAAATTAATAATTAAGCCTTGATTAATTAATATTCCTAATTGATAATAGACATCAGCACATTTCAACTCAACTCGAACAGAAGGAGAAAAACAACTTAACTCAGTCGATGACGTCACTTACTTCGATGACTTAATTTTTACGGAGAAAACTTGATTTCATACGGTAAAAAACCGTTGTGACTACGGATTTACTTCATAACTTTTACGGGAAAAACTTGTTCCTGTATGGTAAAAAACCGTTTTACCTACGGATTTACTTCGTAACTTTTACGGTTTTGCACAACCAACCCAGCTGCCAGTTTAAAACCGTAAATTTTACGGGATTTTTTTTACAGTGTACAGGGTGATTATAATTAAAGTTGCACTTTCAGAAGGCTGTGAAAAATGAACCACTGGTCAGAATGACCTGATATTTTCATCTGAGTATACGTGAAGCAATGGGAATTTGTTTGACGAAAGGAGAAAAAAAATTCAAAAGTTGACCGATAGATGGCGTTGTATTCGTGATTAGATGCTTATGAACGGTGCTTTAAAAGATATGCTAATTTTAAGATGCTAATTAAAAGAAGTGACATGCGCACCGCACATTACAATTGTGATAAAAAGGCGCGGAATAACATGCAGTTCCTGTTATTCTGCGTCTGAGAAGGTAGTGATGACTCTATCATTGAAGGATCGGGCTCGGCTTGTGAAGCGTTTTTGGCAGTGGCCCAACAGACTGGCCGCTACGATCACCTGACCTGAACCATTGCGATTTCTGGCTGTGGGGTTACCTAAAAGATGTTGTGTACGAGGGTCCGATTCCGAACTTAGCTGAGTTGAAACACCGCATTACGCAACAAATTCACAATATCGCCACTGAAACTCTCCGATCTGTTATGGAACATGCTGTTTTGCGCTTTCAGCTCAAACGGTGGACAACATATTGAAAATTTCTTAAGCAAGTCGAAGCCGATTTCCTTTTCTTGATGGTTTCATCAGTTTTTGCTTTTTCTACGGTTTTTGGCCTAGGGACAATTGAAAACCCATTTTGTCCTATCCGCTGTGGCACCACCTTGTCTTGGTGGATGGACTTTGAACAAAAAGTGGTACAACAACATGTCACGTCTTTTAATTAGCATCTTAAAATAAGCCTATCTTTTGAAGCAATCGTTTTTACCATCTTATCACGAGTACAGCGCCATCTATCTGTCAACTTTTGAACTATTTTTTTTCTTTCGCAAAACAAATTCCCAGATGAAACTCAGATGAAATATCAGGTCATTCTGACCGGTGGTTCTTTTTTCACGGCATTTGAAAGTGCAACTTTAATTATAATCACCCTGTATGTTCGTAATATCTGTTGTAAGATGCAAATTTAAAACCAGCGGGAGTGGTCGCCCCTAAACTTTCTCGTATACTTTCTAAGTGGAGATTCGTCAAAATCTCGAGTTCGAATTTTTTTGATTACAATACTTTCTCTTTGTATACTTCGTATACGAGAAAGTAAAACAAAAAAACAA
Source organism: Araneus ventricosus (assembly GCA_013235015.1). Taxonomy (NCBI): domain Eukaryota; kingdom Metazoa; phylum Arthropoda; class Arachnida; order Araneae; family Araneidae; genus Araneus; species Araneus ventricosus. The sequence continues at coordinate 6,074 of BGPR01043093.1, forward strand.
ACAAACCTGAAATCAAATATCTGTTGCCACGTTAAAAAAAACATTCCTTTGAAGCAGGTGCGATAAAATAGGCAATGCAATGAATATTAAAGCGAAAATTCTGCTTTGGAATTGAATTCCCAAGAAAACAATTTATACTACCACAACCGTAACAATTGCAAAAGCGCGTGAATGAAAGATTTGCTGAAATAATGAGATCGGTTTCATTTACAACAATAAAAAAATTGTTAACAATTGATGTTTGAAAACATTATTTATTGTTGTAAATAAAATTTACAACAATAACAGATTGCTACAAATACGCATGCGCATGAGAATCGGATTAAAAGAAATTGAGTATGCAATTTGAAAGCCTCTTTTTGACGGATTTGGCCCAAATGTTTATACAGACTTACATTCATAACGATAAAACTGTGTACCAAATTTTATCCATTTAGCTAATCAAGTTTTTGAGTTATAGCGTTCACATGACCGCGGACATACAAATAGACAGACTTCTCGTTGACGGATTTTGTCCAAAATTTGATAGAAACCTACAAATTATGTTTAAAGACTACATACCAAATTTCATCCCCGTAGCTCTAATAGTTTTCGAGTAATCGTGTTCACACACAGACATAATTCCAAAATTGTGTTTTTCGGACTCAGGGAGGTCTAAAACGTGGAGATTCGTCAAAATCTCGAGTTCGATTTTTTTGACGATTACAATACTTTCTTTTTGTATACTTCGTATACGAGAAAGTAAAAAAGTTGAAGAAACAGTGTTCTCGGCGCAATCATCGGGATCCTTTAAAATTGCTATGACTTTAAGCTCTTGTTTGTCGCAGTAAGGTCAAATTCGTGGCCCTTGCGCCATAGAAAAAGAAACAGGAATAATGAGAACAACCCTTTTTTAGACCAAATTTCGAAATGGAATGCATGACGGGTAGTAGGACATGGGGAAGAGACTATCTGAATCGTAGCTCAAAGTATATGAAGCAATAATAAAACTGCTTTATTTTCCATTCGAAAATAGGTTATCTATAGTCTCTCCCTACTGCACCTTGCAACAACTTAAAACAAGTTGTTTCATAACAAATAGAAAAGTGCCATTGTGTAAAATGCGCAAATTAATAATTCACAGTTAGAACATCTACATTTACACAGAAGGCAAAATATGCTGATGTATCTAGGATTGAAGTTATTGAAGGAAACAGTGTTCACGGGACAATGAAATCAGGATCCTTTAAAAGATTACTATGACTTTCAAGCTTTTGTTTGGCACTTGACAACGTCAAATTCATTGCCATAAAAAAAAAACGAAACAAGGACAATGAACTGTGCTGGAGCCAAGATTTCAATTCTGTACATGACGGGTAGTAGGACCCAGGAAAGAATTATCAGGAATCTTGGTTCATAGATTATACTGGAAACTATAATAAAAGCCTTTATTTGTTTCGCATTTCGAAATATGGACCCTCTATGAACCTACTGCATTGCCTTGCACAGCAGTAGTTGTTTCATATTTCCGTGAAAGGGTGCCGTTATTGAAATATGTAGTAAATAAATTGACGGTTAAAGACATCTACACGGTGTTTATGTACAGGGCAAATATGGGATGTATCTAGGATAGAAGTTGTGAAACAGTGTTCACAGGACAATCAATAATCAAGGATCACTTTAAAAGGTATGCTATGAGATTTTTAAGCTTTGTTTAGCGCAGTAAGATCAAATTTAGCCTGCCATAAAAAACCAGAATAAGGACAATGAACAACCCCCCTTTTTTAGACCAAATTTCGAAATGGAATGCACTTGTGACCCCGGGTATGTGGGACAGGAAGGAATCTGAACACCGAATCTTAGTTCATGAATTACAAGTAATAAAAACACTTTATTTGTTTCGCAAAAACTCTTCATTCGAAATAAGTCTCTCCTACTGCATACCTTGCACAGCAGAGCAGTTGTTTTCATATTTTTGTAGAAAAGTGCCATTGTGGCAATGCGCAGTAAATAAGTCACTGGTTAAGACATCTACATTTTTTTACAGGAAGCCTTGATGTATCTAGGATAGAAGGTACGGCAGTTTATTGACAAATCAGTAAAAATTTTAAATACAAATTTTAGATAACTTTCTTTTCTAGTTGGGATGAAATCAGTGTGAATTGGTTAAAATGAAGGTGATAGTCCCAAAAAACCCTTGTTACTTCAAAACAGATGTCTAACAAACTAAAGCACGAACTATTATGACCAGAGGGTTCTACCACATGGATAATGTGGCAATCTAACCCTGGTTTTAGTTATTGGACGATAAGTTACACTGTTCCAGTGGAGGAAAATTAAAAATAAAATAAAACGAAATCAAAACTTTAAAGTCATTTATAGTCTCCAAAAAGTTGCATGAATTTTCTCGACGTGTATCACGCCAAGGTACTTAATTGCATCCAACCGGAATATGCACTAAATCATGGAACTCGGACTTTTAATTCTGAGATCATTAACGCGTAATTGCTTTAAAGTTAAAAATAACTTAACGATATGAATGATTTTCCGCTAATTCTCCATTTCACTGGAAAAAGAAAGCAAAGTGCTGTATGCAGTGTCTAAATGGAATAGCCGAGATATTAAATTAAAAGAATCAAACCCTTTTCGTAAAATATTAAGTTTTTTTCGATTGGATTGACGCATTTATAATTATAAAACCAGGAGTGCGTGTGAGATATGTTAAAATGTTTGAAAAATATTTTGAACTTCTAATTTTTATGTTGGATTTAGTTTTAGTCCCTTGACGCCAATCATTCGTTTTGAAATACGAGGGAAAGTCACTAAGTAAGTCACAAAAGATAAGAAAAAAATAATTTACCGTGATAATCACTTGGACACAATTTTATTTTTCAACATAATCTACACCATATTGATGCACTTATCCCATCGTTTTATCAGCGCCCCAATTCCATCTGCATAAAATTCTTTGGGTTGCTGTCTCATCCACAGAAGGACTTCGTGTTGAAAGTCTTCATCATCTGCAAAGTGTTTGCCTCCAAGATGTTGTTTTAGAGGACCAAACAGATGAAAATCGCTTGGGGCTAAGTTTGGTTGGTCAGTGCTACACCATCCATCTTACAGCCCAGACTTAGTCCCAAGCGATTTTCATCTGGCGACAACGATGACGATGAGATGATGACGACGTTCAACACGAAGTCCTACTGTGGATGAGACAGCAACCCAAAGAATTTTATGCAGCTGGAATTGGGGCGCTGATAAAACGATGGCATAAGTGCATCAACAATGGTGGAGATTATGTTGAAAAATAAAATTGTGTCCAAGTGATTATCATGGTAAATTATTTCTTTCATATCTTTTGTGACTTTCCTTCGTATGCTATTCAGTTATTCCGATTGTGGATTTTGATTTAAATTAAAAACTTTGAACACAAGTTATTCTTCTCTTTAAAAACAATTAGATTTTTCCCCCCAAGGACTGTTATATGCCTTCTATCTGAAAATACAGTGATACTTTTCATCGATAATCCGTTCAGAAACAACCGACAAAATCCGAAACCGCGGCAATTATTGCCATATGAATCGATGTGAATCCAATTAATTTGTTCTAGACACTCCAAAATGCATATCAAAAATACAATTTGCAGAGAATAAATATAGAGTTTAATCTTCGGTCGGGCGCGTCCTGTGAAATGAAGCACCCATATTTTTATGACTCTAAGTGCGGGTTTTACCGAGTAAGGTGTGGGACCTCTAATATCTTCCTTGCTTCCTAGCACTCACACTAGAGTATCGTGGTTTTCTTTCTCTATGGTCTTTTGATGTATGTGAGGGGCACGTTAATCTGGTAGATGAGTTGCGCCCGATTACGTTCGTACTTTTTATTTCCCCAATTTTTCTCAATATTTTTTTATGTGCCTGCTGCAGAGTACTGTGCTCGCCAAATGTGGCAACCCCCCCGAATTAGGGTTGCATTTTTTGTAACTGCGGGGGCCATAGCCCGCCAGAACTAGATTTGATCGAGACATAGCATGCGATGCAACGCTGAATTGGAATAAACCGCTTTCTTATGGATCATCACTTCGTCATTTCGCGTCAAAATTTTCACCGCTCTCAACATCATACAGTCAAAGCCTGTTTACTTTCTCGCATACGAAATAATATACAAAGAGAAAGTATTGTAATCGTCAATAAAATTCGAACTCGAGATTTTCACGAATCTCCACGTTTTAGACCTCCCTGAGTCCGAAAAACACAATTTTGGAATTATGTCTGTCTGTGAACACGATAACTCGAAAACTATTAGAGCTACTTGAATGAAATTTCGTATGGAATCTTTACACATAATTTGCAGGTTTCTATCAAATTTTGGACAAAATCCGTCAAAGGGAAGTCTGTCTGTCTATCTGTCTGTCCGCGTTTATGTGAACACTATAACTCAGAAGCTTGAATAGCTAGATGGATAACATTTGGTGCACAGTTTTATCATTATGAATGTAGGTCCTATCAAAGTATGTACCAAATCCGTCGAAGAGTTGATGATCTGTCGGACTGTATAATCGCATATTTGTAAAAATTATATCTCCTAAACCCTTTGGCATAGATAAATAAAAATTGGTTTGACGGTTGCTAACATTAATTATAGATCTGTGCCCATATTTCGTTCCAATCGATTAAAAAAAGGCGTTCAAATTCAATATTAAATTTTTTTTAATCCGATTCTCCATACGCATGCATACTGGTAGCAATCTCTGTGCACGCGGAAGGATTACGTCACTTTGTCCTTGAGACGGCAAGAGTGGAAGCAGTGTGTGTTTTAATCGGCACGCATCTCTTTGAATATGATTCCTTACCGAAATATTTTACAATTACTGTAATCTACAGTGAAAAACCTTCTGATAGTCATTGGATTCTGGGTTACAGTAGGTTCGAATTTTTTTATCCATGCGGGGGGAGGGGAATCAGCACCTTTTTGGAGAAGTATACGAGAAAGTTTATGGAAGACCACTCCTGCTGGCATCTTTTAGTTACACCGCAACTTTCGTTATAATTACTCCGCAAATTAAGCTATCGATAGGACACAACACCTGCAAAAGTTCGTATACTTGTGTATCAGCCCCGAATTCAGTGATGCTGATCTTATCTCCAATATATTGCTTCAGAAATGTCGAATTATTTTAGGCTCTTAACGACAACAGTTGTCAATGACAAGGAACCTTACGGGGAAACAAACGTCAACCCCGCCTGAATTCCTGGACATTTTGTTTGTTGAAATTGCAAGGAAATACAAAAAATTTATTTAAAAACGCAAATACAGCTCTGTATGACCGAATAGTTCAGTTTGATAAGCTTTTCCATTAATTTAAGCAAAAAAGATAACTTTTAATTTCACAGATGAGTTTCGCCTGAACATGTTAGCATTTTTATTGCGCCCGACTGAGGGTTAATAATAATAAAAAAATAAAAAATGAGTATAAAACTACTAAACATTCTAGACCACACCAGTAGGGGCTTCACTTTATAGTCGCCACTAGCACTGTCACCCAACAAAAAAAATTTAATTATTTTTCATAGACTTATCTCCTGGTAGTGCCTTTTCCTCCTGTACAATGGACGTCCTCTTTGTCGTTTTCTTCCGAAAGAGGTCAGTTCCCATCACAGTTGAAGACTTGTTGGGGGATGCCTCTACGCAATCTTTGGGTTCGAAAACAAATTTTTCGGCCCCAAACTTTGCCGAACTTTTACCTTGGCCGTTTGTTTTCGAAAAATAAGCAGCGAGGTCACGTGGTCACGCCGATGAAAATCGAGGTACTGTTCAGCAACGGATTCCGAGAGTACCTCTTTTGGACGATTTTACACCGGAAAGGGGTGTCAGGGAAAGAGTCATATGAGCGCATTTCCGGAGTTCTTTGTTCGATCACGCTCAGTAAAATGCAAATATCACCCTTCCATTCTTCACTTTCGCCCTATTTTGATAAAAATAACTCCTCCCGGCACATGCGCAAAAGCGCGGAGGATTTCCGAATCCGCTGCTAAACGATATTACTGTGTTTACTGTGTTATTTTTAGATAATATCCACAAAAACACATTTTTATTTTCTCGTGCTCAAAATACACATAGAGAAATGATATAAAGTTAAAAATCAATTAAAATAATCGTTTTGACTGCGATATTTTGTTGAAATGTGACGTTCCGTGTCTTCTTGAGTCTGAAGTCAGCTTTTTGTGTGTCTGTCTGTTCGAGTGTATATGAACTCGAAAATTTTAAATTGCTGAAAACGATAATTCAATTTTTAATACTTTAATACAAAACTAAATGTACGAAATAATCATATTTGTTTGAAATTCGACATTTATTTGGCTTAAATATGTCTATTATTTACAAATAGTAACTAATAGAACAACCGCTTCCTCGAGGCATCTGTTGGTTGGCGGATTACTGAAAGAGTCTTTATGAACAGATATATATTCGCCAACGGATTGATTTCCTGTGGAAACAATATTAATTAAAAAAAACTCGGAAAATTCAAAATAACCGGTTATTTAAAAAACTGGTTATTTCGAGTAATTATAAACGCTAGGTTAAACCGGAGATGAGAAAGACCTGAATAACCCAAAACCGGTTATTTTCGCAATAACCACCATCCCTAAGCTATAAGCTACATACACGTACATACACACTGAGGATAGATTCTATTTATCCGCACCTTTAAAATATCTTGTAATTCTAACGAGTTGCATACAAATGGCATACACGAGCCTGATCCTCCGATAAGTCCTCAGAATTGATGTCATCATATCTACTATTCAAGAAGTTATTTAAA
>BGPR01043094.1:0-13052 GCA_013235015.1 Araneus ventricosus
GGTGGGCAGTTTGCTCTGTAAACGATACCACGCCTGTTCTCCAGGTAGAGTCAGTGCCCGCGATCTACGCACCTCTCGACGATGGGGGGGACGGCTCTTGTAACAAAGATGACTATTTATTATGATTTATAAATTGCTTTGAAGATTAATCGCGAAGAATTTACGTAGAGGGGTTGCTAAAAGTAGATTCAGTGGAGGGTCATCAACTCTAAATACAGCAATGCTGCAAAATATACTTTTCTAGAGTTGATATACATGCAAAAAGGTGCTGTTAACTTCTGTTCAACGAAAATTCTCACGTGCAAGGTTTTCAATTTTCATTGTATTTTAACGGTATCAAATAAGCAGCATTTGATCAGTTCAATCTAGCTATATTTTAAAAATTGTATTTAAGACAGAGTATCGATAATGACTATTTTGAAGGCGTAAAGAAATTAAGAATGTTAGTGACTTTCACTATTGTTAAATATGGGGCACAGATTTACAATTTTGGTTTATAGACCACTAAATAAATTTCATCTGCCTAGCTCGTTCAGTTTTTTAATCATCGGATTCGAAAAGATACAGACAAACATAATTCGAAAAAAAAATTTTTTTTCGGATTCAGAGATATAAAATAAGGAGATTCATCAAAATCTCGATATCAAGTTTTTAGACGATTACAATAATTTTCTTTGTATACCTTGTATACAAGGAAGTGAAAATACGAATTTAAACTGATGGACATACAAAAGGTTAATTAAAGAACTTTTGAAACATTTAATGAAAAGTTAATCAAAAGTTTAAAATAAATAAGCAAACGCATCAATGCATTTTACTTATACTCTATATGAAGCCCAGCAACCTGCACGAAGTCATTAAAAGGCGCCTACATGACTGTTGTGCTTTTTTAAAAATTCTATGCAGAGCATGATTTATCTCGCTAAGGCAAAGGAAGTAGTTTATTTCTTTCATTAAAAGCGGACCTTCCTAGCTGACCTGACATGCCTCTGCCTGAAAGCTTTTGTATTTCACAAACGAGATTTCTCAGATAACATTAAATGTGGGAAAAAATTTTTTCACCTTTGAAGATCTTAAAAGATGAAAATGCATTTCTCAATACACCACGTGCCAAAAACAGAAAGTTCAGTCCATTGTTTGCCGAGGCAGATGAAAGTTATTTACGATGGCAAGCGAGCACTTAATATGCTCCTTACTGTTATATTCTGAAATGAATGTGTCACTTCCAACGATGAATCTGTAAATGAATGTTAAATCCTTTTAATTTTTTTATTGTCGGTCTGCAATAAACATTCATATCAGTGAACAGTTATAGCAATATCCCAACTACTTCGAAGAATGTTATTACTATGTTTATCTTTTTTTTTACGCTTAGGTCAGGCAATTCACAAACAACAGAAAGTAATATTTCTATAAGAAAGTTTTACGAAACTTCTAACTTTTATACGAATCAATTGGATTAATTGCTTTTGAATATTTATTGAAGCATTACTACACAAAACCTAAAACAATCAGCGGGATTGTTCCCCCTTCGACTTTCTCGAATACTTGTACAATACGTTGAATTTTGTGTTTTGCTTCATATTATAGTGCTGTAGGGGGCAGAGACTCATGTTTGTATGGAATGCCGCTGTTGAAGAATTAATTCAATTTCAGGAACCATTTTTATTAGATGGATAAGTTCCACGACACAGTACATTAAAAGGTACAAGACGCAAGACAGGGTACAACAACACATGGCAAGTACACAGAAGAAGAAGACATAGAGGCATCATGGGAAAAACCCTGTTGGCGCCAGTTGCGCCACCTACCATAAAAAGGAGAAGGCAGTGAATTGTAACCGCTACAGTGCAGAGAATCGAGTATATATTTTGGAACTCTTCCTGTGGACCGATTGAGTTTGAAATTTCATTCAGATCTACAATTTTAGAGAAAAGACCACATACCAAATTCCATTAGTAAATTTCATTAGTCGTTCCACTTTCGATAATCATGTTCACAAATAAAAAGTTTTGGTATAAATACCACAAGCGAAACTTTTTTTTTTTGTCAAACTCGTTTCATTTATGATTATCATGCTCACAGACGGACAGACATAATAAAAGAAAAAATGTTTTTTACAGACTCACGGTGTTCTGATAAGTGGAAATTGCTCAAGATCTGGAGATCGAATTTTTTGAAGATTACAGTACTTACTAATTAATTTCTACGTTCATATCCACGAAGGTAAAAATTGATACAATCTGAAAAATATATAATCAATATGCCTCTAAATTTTGATGTTTTAAATCAATTTATTCGCAATATATCATCAAGAGAAAAAAATAATAAGTGAAGACACAAATTTAGTTAAGAAATAATTTTAAAAAATTCATATATATATATATATATATATATATATAAAATCTGATTTGAATAATGTACTTGGAAGAAAGTAGTCTTTGTGTAAAAAATCCCACAAATAAATGATAAAAATTACTGCTTGTTTCAGTTACATTCCTTTTTTCAATTAATTCAAGTCCATTTCAAGGTAATTCTCAACATATTGTAAGAAGATACTAAAAAAATATTTTTTTAAAATCTAAAGTGTACTTTTGTAACTGAAGGCTTTAGTACGCAATCCAGCTAAAATGGAGGAAAATCAACAGCATAATGATTCATACTAGTTTCAAAATGTTGGATTGAATTTATACGAACACTTAATAATTTGAGAAATAGAAGAATGTTATTTTATCAAACAAGCTATTGCATTTAAATAATTACATACGCGTTTTTTTAAGTACTGCAATTTTAAAATTTATTGAAGATCATCATCTAGAAAATACATGTAATTCAATTAGAATGTCTTGATATGAATTTCCAATAAGATTTTCAGTTTTTGTTTACGGTAAACCATTAAATATAAAAAAGTAGCAAAGATAGATACATTAATGTATGAAAAGTTGTTTCACTTAGATTAGTCACTGCAGAAACTAATTTTACTTTTTGGACTTTTTACTCTCAACACAATGATTGGATTCTACGTTACAAAAAATTATGTAGACATAACAACATGAATCACCTTAATCAAAGATACAGTTCACTGCATTTTGCATTCAAAGTCGAATGAAATATTTACCTGTTATACAAGAACTAAGATTATTTTTTTCATTGAAATACTCAAAATTTTAACAAATGGAGGAAAAAATGATTAATTATTTTTCTTGTAATATCATAAACAACCCAGAATAATACATTTAAATGCGACTGTAATCACCGACTTAACCCTCTGACCGAAATGACAGCTAAGATCTATGTTAAGTAAACTATTATTCAAAAGATGCGGTTGTAAATCCTACAGCTCGGCAAATGAAGGTAATTTCAGTGTTCAGACAAATGCAGTGGCAACATCGGACTGAAAAACTACAGATAACAATGTGATACATTTCATTCTATTTCTACCCACTGTTTTCAAGTATTTATGGTAAGACTAACCTTGGAGATTTCAAAAAACTTATTGCTTCTTTTGTCTTTAGAAATGGCTTACTCGGACTAAAAACTCATTCTGTTAGTCCGTACCTTACTTTATTCAAAACTAGCCGCCCTTGGCGACCAGCTTGTTCGCTCAGAATAATGGCTTTCTTGACTGTTAAACAATAACTACGGGCTATAAATTTATTTAAAATTTCACTTTTGTAGTTTTATAAGACTGGAAAATATGAATTTAATAAAAATATAAATTTATAAGCAAATGAATTAAATATTTCTAAATCTTCTTAAGAAAAGAAATATTTTAATATTCAGCATTTGTAACTCATTGTCTGCGCACGACCAAATGTAACAGCAACAAATTATTTGATAAGAAATGCTGCAAAATATCTAGGTCATTCTATATTATTTAGCGTTGGAAGAGATTTTTTACCGACTGCTGACATGAAATGCTCTGTTTATGTGCAAACAACATAGATGCGCAGCTCATTTTACAAGACTTACCTATATACATATATATCACGTATCTTAATTTGACTTTGGCCAATTTAATTTCAAGAACCCAACAAATAAAATCATTTTGGGAGGGATTGAGGTTAAAGGGACATACGATAGTTAAACCTCGAAAAATTTCTATTTTATGAAAAAAAGATATATTATTTTCCTGTCTTTTCTGAACAATTTAAAACAATCCGCGTTAAAAAATTCCCATAATTATGAAAGTTATGAAAGAAAATGAATCAGCTTTTCAATGCAAACATTGAATATGGCCATATCTTTAAAACACTATATCTCAAAATGTGTTTTTTTATATTGCTCGCACGGTATCTCAAGAACTATTGAATATTTTTACATAAAAATCTTTCCCGAATATGTATTTTGCTATGTTCTACAAATTGATCGACGCTTTTGCACATATTTCTCCGAAGAATTTATTTTGGGGGGATTAGAAAAGTTGAAATTTTAACTATTTTTAACATTTTTATTTTAAATTAGTACATAAAATAGAAATTAAATTTAAATGTTAATAAATTGTGGTTCAGTTTCTTAAACAGACTGCTTGGATTACTTAGATACTAAAATATTGTGTTTAGATAAATATTTTATTCGTAATCATGCGCGCAAGGTCACTATCTCATTTTTTCTCCAAAAATATACCCATATTTATTGCTCTCTCAAATAAATGCATATCAATATGAAGGTTTGAAAATGTGTGTACTATAAGAAAAAGAACAGATATTTTTCTAGGGAAAAAAGTGAATTTGTGAATTTCATTGTTTCAGATATATAATATATCGAATCTGACAGTTTTCCAACATTTTTTTCGAGGTTTAAGAGTGCCCCTTAGATGTGCGAAATTTTCTCTTGGGTTCACCAAAAGAAACTAAATTTCCAAAAACAGTATCAAGAAAAGTGTTAACAATTGTCAGTTAGACTTAAAAACACGGTACGGTCTCGTCGAAAAAGTTTCGCCGACTTATAGACCTTACCCTTGTGAATTCTAAGCTAAATTTAGCGGCCGTACAGTGTTTATAAGTTTAACCAAAACATTATTTAAGAAAACATAACTTTCAGAATTTTGAAAATAATTTATTTTGTGAAGAGTAAAAGTTTCTTTCCATTTTTTTTTCCTTAGGCAAAATATCTAAAAGGAAAGTAACCCGAATTGTAGTGAAATTAAAAATTTGTGATCAGAAAGCAAACAAAAGAGCAACTCTTTTTAGTTAAAGAAAAGTCGTCTTTAATGGCTTCATACAGTAATAAGAAATCAAATACTGAGTGTTGCGAAATGATCATATTAGATGTAGAAATATTTGATAAAAGTTTAAAAATGATTCCTAGTATATATGTATTTTGAATGAAGCATATCGAATACTTTTTAATCAATCGTCTCGTGTGACAATAATTTGTATCAAAGATAAAACTTCGTCTTGAGCGTAATGAATAAATTTGAATAATCTAGTAGAAATGGCATCAGTACAAAACTTTGAAAAACTCTGAATTTCATTTAAACAATGAGAAGTGGCAAATCATAATATATATATATATATAATAATCTCACTTAATTTTATTTCAAATTCTAATATTATATATTTTAGTCTTAATGTATTCCCAAATCACTTTTCTAAAACTCCAGTTTCGTTCTTTTCCCGCTCTGGAGGCATATTAAATCTCTCGTTTTGGCATATTTATTACTAAAAGAATATTTTATCGTTTCCACGCGCACACAACTCGCGAAATCAGCGACTTATTGCCGACATGCATTTTCCCTAAAACACTTACGTATTATACTAAAAATAGCTATTATTCCCTTCACTTTGATCACATGTCTATCTGTTAAATCCCTATTTGAGAAAAAGCAAGGATCTTATGTTGACTTTTGCCTTAAAACTTAAACGAAGATGTACGTGCATTTCGTCACTCTCCCATAATAAAATGAAATTTAGAATTCAACTTGGCCTGTTTAATCATTTAACGACTACAGTTACGAATACATTTCATATATATATATATATATAAATTAGGAAAAAATACCGTAATAAAGTGGTATCATTAAAAGACCAATTTTTTTAGCTTTAAAATGACGTAAAAATCATTCTTGTGCGATAATCGTTTCGGAAGATATCGCGGGAAAAATGTCAAAATTTTGCTTAATTAATTGACATTTTAATTAATTTTTTGACGTGAAGGTGAAAGTGACCTTCTGCTACTCTCGAAGGTCAGGTGTACCAAATTTCATCATGATCGGAAAAAAACTGTGGATTTGTATAGAAGACATACACACCAACAAAATACAAACTTTCATCTTTATATGTATAGATATCTTTCTTATCCATCTAAATGGTAAATTATTTTGATATGATAAATTTGACTTTCATAAATGAGATTTAAAACTGGATAAAACATGTTTTTTGGCATGTAACAGAATCTTTGTAACCGGCAGAATGAGAATTTTTCTGTAATGTACGAGTAAATCTGAGTTTTATTTGATTATTTTGGGGTTTCGCACGAGGGACGGAAAAATGCGGTTCGGCACCAGGGAAAATTAAACATATATAAATATATTTTGAATAAATTGATGAATTTCAGTTCAATGATTTAATTAATTTTATCTTTATTGAATTTTCCATTGAAAAATTGGTGCTGTAGTTTCTCAAACGTTACAGACACAAGGAACACATAAAATACTTCGTTTCTACGTACTAGTTTTTACAGAATTTAAATAAACGTTGGGTGTTAATTCAGAATTGTATAAAGTTAATAGAAGAAATTAAATTATAGGGTTCACAAAATCTTGTATAGAAGATTGAATGTCATTCTCAAATTCTGTTTCCATTTTTACTTTCTCGTATACGAAGTATACAAAGAGAAAGTATTGTAATCGTCAAAAAATTCGAACTCGAGATTTTGACGGATCTCCACGTTTTAGACCTCCCTGAGTCCGAAAAACACAATTTTGGAATTATGTCTGTATGTCTGTCTGTGTGTGTGTCTGTCTGTGAACACGATAACTCGAAAACTATTAGAGCTACGGAGATGAAATTTGGTATGTGGTCTTTGAACATAATTTGTAGGTTTCTATCAAATTTTGGACAAAATCCGTCAACGGGAAGTCTGTCTATTTGTATGTCCGCGGTCATGTGAACGCTATAACTCAAAAACTTGAATAGCTAAATGGATAAAATTTGGTACACAGTTTTATCGTTATGATTGTAGGTCCGTATAAAAGTTTGGACCAAATCCGTCAAAAAGAGGCGTTCAAATTGAATATTCAATTTCTTTTAATCCGATTCTCATGCGCATGCGTATTGGTAGCAATCTGTTATTGTTGTAAATTTTATTTACAACAATAAATAATGTTTTCAAGCATCAATTGTTAACAATTTTTTTTATTCTTGTAAATCAAACCGATCTCATTATTTCAGCAAATCTTTTATTCACGCGCTTTTGCAATTGTTACGGTTGTGGTAGTATAAATTGTTTTCTTGGGAATTCAATTCCAACGCAGAATTTTCGCTTTAGTATTTATTGCATTGCCTGTTTTATCGCGCCTGCTTCAAAGTAATATTTTTTTGAAACGTGGCAACAGATATTTGATTTCAGGTTTGTTTGTTTTTTTGTTTTACTTTCTCGTATACGAAGTATACAAAGAGAAAATATTGTAATCGTCAAAAAAATTCGAACTCGAGATTTTGACGAATCTCCACTTAGAAAGTATACGAGAAAGTTTAGGGGAGACCACTCCCGCTGGTTTATTTTGATGAAACTATGTAAATATAATCAAATTCCTGTATTGTAATGCAACAAATGTTTTTTAAAAAAGATAACATTGACTGTTTTTCGTTATTTCTGGTACAAATAATTCTTAATTTTAAAGTAATAATTCAAGAAAATAAATTTTTTTTACTTTCTTCATCGATTTGAAACTTTGTAGAAAACGATATTTTGATTCATTGGCACAAGAAATCTTTCTTTTTCGGTATTGTAAATAAATCCTTCATGTTCTGAATTTCTAATCGTTTTTACCAGAGAAATGGAAGAATATGATAAAAGATACATCTCGGCATTCTTTATTCGCGTGTTTTGGCCTTTAATATCTGAATAATATATAGAAAAAACGCAGGTCTACATATACACGATTGACTGAACAATGAAGAAAGATACGACTATTACAATGCATCCGATTGACCTTGAGAGTTTGATACGTTTATTTTTTGCATTATGAAACATTAAAAGATTCGTGGTCATTCTTATTTATGTCCTTGATACTTTCTTTCTTCGGCTACGTAATCACCCACAGGTGGTTCGACCTTTCTTCACAAAAGCAACAAGACATCTACCAAACAAAAGGACTTCCAAATTGTCAACTTAAACTTGACATAAAATGTACCTATACACGTCTCAACGTCCCGAGATGCGGTCTGCACAATGCTTTCTGAAATACGACCTTTTGTCAAGAAAGTAGTTTTGATTTTGGACAAAAACACACCGTACAAGTTTTGCCATGAAATGTAATGTTTTTGTTGTAATATTATACTTTAATGTCTCGAAGCGTGCGTTGACAGAGCTATAAGCAACGATAAAAAACAATCACGAATCTTTTATAGCTCCATCAGATATCTTCTACATGCAACCTCTGTCCAAAAACTGGAATCCTAAGGAAAATGGAATTTCAGAAAACCTTGGTTTATGCAACCGGTATTAGATTGAACTCTACTCAGTCGATGAAAAAGTTATCTAAAATTTTAGAACTTAAGCGCTTATATTCATATTGCTGAATATTAATTTAATATTAATAAAACTTAATTTGGTCATTCAAATCACATAAACGTCGTTCGTACGAAATTATAAAGAAGCATAAGGAATAAAAATACACTAATTTATTAAGTAACTTTGCATGCGCGCACAATTAGACGTAGTTATGCAACTAGAAACTATCATTTTATGAAATTCAATTTCACCATTTAACCCTTACCTGCCCGATTTTTAAAATTTATTTTAAAATGCTTCTGACTTTCATTTCTTGAATAAAACATGAGCAAAATACTTTAAAAAATCCTATTTAGTTTTAAGTATGGTGTATAGCTAAAAAACAGTTTGTCACCAACTTACAGTACTGGGTTTTAAATCAGAAAAACCGGCTTTAGAGATTCAGTCTTATTCTCAAGATTTTAGAAGACAAGATTGGATATGTTGCTTTAAGGCAACATTGAGCATTTAAGAGTTAAAATTCTAACTAAGTGCATATAGTTCATCGCCTATAATCGAACCATCTGCACGCAGCATTAGAATTTCTTTTCCTAAATTGCTTTGCAAAAACAGCTACACCTCAAAATGTTGTTTTGAAGAATGTTCCTTAATGCATAATTGCGTTAAATTATGCATCAAAATTGCTGCATTCAGGCCATTGGAAGTTATGTCTGAAGTGAAATCAGATTCAGTTTGTTACGAATTTTACAGATGTTTTATTTAGATAATTTTGAATTTTATGAATACTTATATATTTTAATTCAATCTTACTTTGTTGATTAGTGTGTCTGCGAACAATGGTTTGACAGTTTAAATCTTTTGCAAGTTTGGACTGAAGTGAATTAGAACATGAAAGTTTTATCATTTTCAGTTCATATTTATCAATAATATTAGGAATACTGTTTTGAGGCATATTGAAAGACCTTGAAATAGGTAAGATAGCGAATAAAATGATGATAAAAAAAGAATATTTGGGAATTATAAGAAAATTATCTTTTTCGAATTACATTTATTAAGATACAGAATCTTTATAAGGAAAGTACTTATTCATTAAAAGAACATTTTTAATATGTAAAAAAAAATTCTGGCTCTTAAGTAGAAATCTAAATCTAAATATTAAAAATATTAAACTTGAGTATTAACGCAATTCAGAGAGTATTTTTCCATAGGTAAAACGAAAAACTCATAGTTTTCACAATTTTTTAACTTTATAACTTAGATAAATTTTACACTACATCAAATGACTACTTCTACTTATAACAATCAAAGGATTTGGTGTTATTCATCTCATCATTCATGACAAGAAAACTAATAGAGTCCAAACATTCATCCATTCATGTTATTCATAATTCCTTTGTGCATCTCAAACTGTGTAGATAAAAACTGAACTTAACAAAACCAGCACGGCATTCTAAGGGTAACTAAGTTCTAAAATTAAAATCTCACAGTTATTCCTTCAGATAAGTTTCTATATTCACAATATTATCTCTCCACTTAATTAATATCGCTCCCATGATCTCAGACTGTGATTTTGTTTAGGTAATGCATCCGATCAACTGCTAGCTTTTGAACCATTGTATCAGCATGACCTGATATTGAAACTCACAATGAAGCAGCCTGGGTGAAAAATGCTTGAGACATAATAATAGATACTTTGTTGAACACTTGATATCAAACAATGCGTCTAGTTTATATTCTTTTGTGGAGATTCTTTATTGTAATACTAATTTCTAAATGTATATAGTTGGTGTTATACAGAAAAAAGTAATTAAAGCGCACGGGTTTTAGAAATTAGAGTTCATAGAGTCGTATTTAGGGCTGTAGGTTAGGAAAATATTTATTTTTGTTACCTATACAGCATTTTGTTTTGTAAGAATTAACTTGAATGAAGCTTGTCTTCAATGCCAAATTTAATATAACAAGAAATACAATGGTATGGGAACTAAAGCACTGATATAAGAAGTTTGAGAAAGTAGTTTAATTTGCTATGAAAATTAATAATTATAATGGTAATATATTTACATTATCTACTAATCATCCTTTTAATATTAATTCTTTTAATTTTTTATCTATTAGTTATTAACTATGAATAAATACTTTCAGTGTTAAATGTAAAATAAATAAGTGAAAGACGCAAGCTACTTGAATTAATAAAGGTAAATTTATACATGTTATAAGTCAAAATTGATTCATAAGTATACTTAAACTGAAACAATATTAAAACAATATACAAATCTCCAAAATAATTCTGAATTAACTCTTTACGGTTTTTTTTTCTTTAAAAACAGAATGTAACTTTTCAATAATATCAGAGTGCTTAAGCCAATAAAAATGTTTTATAAATTTTTAATCTTACTTCAAACACTGTCAAATCAAGTAAAATAAAAATAAAATTGTTTTGTTATCTAATTAAGAAAAAACTATTGATAGTTTTATAACCGAAAATTTGAATGCCTCGTATTCACAACATTATAAAGGATGGTATAGTGTGCATTAAATTGCAATAAAGTACATGAACCTTATAGTAATTCTAAGAAAAATAACTATGTATGATATTTTAATTAAATAATACTAAATAATTCGTTTTAAGAATCAAAACTTTACAAAAATAAATAAGTAAGACATATTAAGAATAATAAGAGATATATTAAGAAATCTTAAAGAAAATCAAATTTTGTAAATTAAATAGCATTTTTTTTTCGAAAAAACATTTTTCAAGGAAATTTAATGGTTTTGATGCTAAATTAGTTAAATTAATTGCATCATATCTTCATAATGAAAATTTTTAGTTAGAAAGAAATCGGATCTCTTCTTAAAGCCATCACAGATTCCAAACAAGTGTTAACAGCAGGTGAAGAATGAAAGTACACAGTTCAGTTTTATAATAGTTGAGTGTTTTATTCAACATGTAAAACTGCTTTGCAATAATAACTATTTTCAGAGAAGAAAGAACTAAGTGTCTCTTCACTTGACGGTAAGTTGTCAAATATTAAACAGCATCTCACTTAGATTTTATACATCGGATAGAAGGCTGAAAAAACGCAGGAGAGACAAACAAATATTGATTCAAGCCACGAAGTTAAATTAAAATCGTTCTCTTTTTTTCAGCATAGTGTCGTTTAATTATATTTGTGTTCAGAATGTCAGTGACCTGTATCTACATAGCCTTTCTTGACCTGAAAGGTTAAGAAAAAGGACTACAACTCTACCAAAACAGTAATCAGAATGTCAAGTTATCTCTCAGGCGCCTAACAAATCGTTGATATCGTTACAGGTTTGCAAATAATTTGTTTATGAAAATATCAGTTAACAAGTCTTTTATTGCAGTCTAGTATGTTTATATTTGTTATGGTAAGTTGCAAAGCTATTCATAGATTTGTGGCTGAACAATTTAAATGCCTCGTATTTGGAGTATTACAACTGCAGCGTATGTAAAACTGCGAAGAAGTCACCTAGTAATTTCACTTGTAACTATAAATGTTAAGATTAATATTATATTAACATTATATAATATATACAGCTAATTATAAATCTTGATTTGAAATTAAAAAGTTTCAGGCAAAATTTTCATCTTAAAAGCTGACATAATTTCTAAGTCTACCAAGATTGAATAAGTGGATGAATCAAAAAGGGCGATCTTACTTTACGAATAACATACGTTGGGAAAGAGAATTCTTAAGGAACGAAACATTTTTTAAAAGTGAACGTAGTTAATCATTTTTATGTTTTATAGCATTAGATATGGGTTTATTAATAAAATTCAGGACAGTTCGAGACTTTAATGTCAAATTCGAGACACTTTCTTAATCCTAGACAAAGAATCGTAAATCTGTATTACAGCTGTTAATCCTGGATTCTGATCACTGCAGGTTACGGGAAAAAGAATTTGTATGATTTTCATAAGATAACGTGACTATGTAAAGAAAGAATTTGAATGTGTACCACACGTGAAAAATTATATTGTATTATAACCAAGCATAACAATAGTTTATGATAAACAGACTCCGATAAGAATTCAATTTGTCTTCGAAAAATTTATAGAATCATTTTTGAAATTATCAATAATAGTGCTTTTCTGTTTTATAACAAAGTCTCGAATTGTTGGTGAAAATCTCTAGAAAACTTATTTTAGAAAGAAATTACAGTATTTTTATTTCCTACCTTTTCAAGAGCATTTCAAAAGAGGACGGTAATTAAAAAAACAAAACTTCTTTCGTTTTTCTGAATAAATGAATGTTATACAAATAATATTTTAAATAAGATGGATGAGAAAGTAGTAGAATTTTAGCTTATTAATTGCTTAACTTTCCAAGGCTTCCAAAGCTCACTATCTT
>BGPR01043095.1:0-13052 GCA_013235015.1 Araneus ventricosus
TTCTTAAACTTGAAAGTGTTGGCATTATTCTTAAATCTCACGTCTTTAGATAGATCAAATAAATTTAGCTTCAATAACAGCAACCATTCAACTTCGCTCTTCGTTTTGAGCTTACCATTCCATTAACAAACACGATTATAGAATATTCTACCAATAAAATACAAGAGCAATAGAAATCTCTTCGGTTTGAATAAGTTAGTGAAACTTAGAATTCCGATTTGTGACTGTTTCAGGAATAACAAAACGTCAAACTCCTTTTAAGTTCCGTGGAAAGTTCGAATTATTTTCTTAAACTTGAAAGTGTTGGCATTATTCTCACAAACTCATATTTTTCCACCTTTTAATTCCCTTAACATAGATTAATTTAATTTTGCTTCAACCATTCTAATTTAGCATCAACAATTCAAGTTCACTTTTTCAGTTGTTTAAGCTTATTTTTTTTTCATTAACAAACATGGTTATTGAATATTCTATCAATAAAATAAAAAAAAGCTCTAAAAATCTCTTAGATTTAAATAAGTTAACGAAATGAAACGAAACTCAGAAATCCGTTTTTAACTCTTTCTACAATAACAAAACGTCAAACTCTTTGAAAGTTAGGTGGAAATTCGAATTATTTTCTCAAACTTAAAAGTGCTGGCATTATTCTTACAAACTTGTGTCTTTCCACGTTTTAATTCCTTTAACATTGATCAAATAAATTTAGCTTCAATATTATATACCAGCAAAGAACGTTTAATCTCTATTTTATCTATAAAGACTTTGTGATTTCATTCGAATATCAATGAAAAAGATTGCATTATACCTCATGTCCCACTGGTTATCTTATCTTGAAAGTTTAGAGAATATTCAATATAGGTAATTCTTATCACAAATTCTTTTCCATAGATAATTCTTATCACGAATTCTTTTCCATAGATAATTCTTATCACGAATTCTTTTCCATAGATAATTCTTATCACGAATTCTTTTCCGTTAATCAAGTGATTGTCACAATTTCCTTATGTCAAACTTAGGGTGGATCTTATGAAAAACTTGTCTAATTAAGTTCTGTCTGATTAAACATATCTTTCTTTCGATATGTAAAAAAAAAAAATCGAGTGATTTCTGCTTTTAAGGACTTAGATTTATTCTGACTTTCTTTTTAATTTCTTATTTCTTTCAACCTTATTTTATTTTACACTTTTTTTCCCCTTCTAATTGGTTAGCTATGACTAATTGTTCTTTCATGATTGAAATTCTCTTTGATTTTGGACACATTTCTTCCAATGACGGAAACGATTTTTTTTCTTGCATAACGAAATTTATTGAACTTAAAATTTCGATTTTCTATCAGTTCCAAGAATAACAAAACGTCAAATTATTTTAAAGTTGGTTGCCTTTGATTATAAAAACAAAATGCTTCAATTTAAAGGAATAGACTTCATTGTAACATTTCAGGGTTTAATAGTTTTCTCAAGCTTAAAAGTGACGACTTTATTTTAAAAAACAAATGTCTCAATTGAATCTTTTTCTCATCCATGCTTTAATTTCATTATCATGAAAATAGATTCTTTTGAATATAGCAATTTATTTTATTAATAACACTCATTAAGTTTATCTTACTTCAAGCTTTTACGGAAGATTATAGAAGAAAAATTGCTATGAATTTTCAAAGATAAATTTTATTCCAGAAAATTAATCGTTTCGATGTAAAATTAACCTTAGCAAATTCCCTTGAATATCTTCCTACACCTTCGCGTAGCTTCAAATTTTGTTTTCCTAACACTTTCGAAAATATCAAAGATGAAACTATTTTAAAGTTGACTGCTTTAGGTTAAAATTGTTGCAAGTTAGAGAAATAGTCTTTATTTCAGCGTTTCAAGATTTAATCATTTTCTTAAACTCAAAAATGTCAGAATTATTTGAACAAACGAATGCTTGAAAATTCACTGCCTCCTATCCATAATTTTAATTCCTTTACCATAGTTCGAGGTTCTATCAAATATGTAATTTTCTTTCAATAATATTAACAACCAATGTACATTTTTTGCTAAATGTCTGTTTTATCCATAAAGAGTTACAAAGACTGTGTTTTGCTTCAAATATAAGATTAACGATAAAAGGCTTGCATTATACCATGTGATGATGCTTACTTGTTTTCACCTTTATGTCACTAATTATTTTATCTTAAAAAATTTAGATAATATTTGACTGTGTACGGTATTCATCATAGATAATTCTAATCACGGATCATTTCACATTTCTCCTGCTTATAATTTACTGTTGTCGTATACAAAATCACGAGTAACATTATTCATATCTATGAAGGCAATACATAGATTCAAATAGCTAAGTCGTGTTTCAAAGCACTTATGTCCCAACTGATTATCTGGTAACTCGTCACTCGAACAACCTTCGCGCATCCTATAAAGGGAAAAGTAGAAAGTGCTTGAATACAAATTCCCTACACATCCTTAGATTCGTGCTCTATTGAAAGTTTCAGCGTTCATGTGGTATAAGCACGGAAGACATTCCTCCATTTTTTTCTGCTGTATGACACCAAAACTTTTCCCTACACACACGATGGGGTGATATAATCAGCAGAGTCTTCTCAAGTGTGTGAATGAAATTTCATTGTAGGTTACCAATCAACAGCGTAACGGGACACTAAGGCCGACTATCTGTGAAGGTCATCGGGGGTTTAACGAATAGGCTTTTGAAGAAACATTAGATAATGTTATTCCCCTCGGAATAACATTATCTTCCTCCCGTTTCTCTTTCTGAAAATCGAAAAACGGATTGTAGAAGGGAGGTTGCACCATTTGCGTAAATTATAGGTTTTCTTTCTCTGTCGGAATGACGTCAGATTTTTCGAAGATAATAGATTTTCTCTAATACAACCAAATTTCTCTCTCTCGCCGCATTCGCTGGCGTAAATCCAGACATTTTGGAGATCCGGACGCCTGTCCAGAAGTGAGTGTGAAATTCGGACAATCCGGGAGTATAGTAAAGTAACCCTAGGTATACATGACCCTAGTGTTAAGGATAGAAGTTAACACTAGGGTCAACTTCTATCCTTCAGTTACTTGGCCATAGTGTTAGGCATCCTTAACACTAGGGTCAAGTATCCCTAGCTTAGAGTCAAGTATCCCAAATGTTAGGGATACTTGACCCCAGGTGATTTCATGAAATTCATTTATTATATGATTAAATAACGTATCAATTTAACATAAGTACATTTGTCATTCTTAAAAACATATATCCTTTTACCTAATATCTTATGCCAAGTTCCTTATTTTCTCTTTCTTCTCAATGAATCCAGCACAGGATAAAGAAAACGCTCTACAAACGTTTCCGTCTTGTTATCGGAAGAATTTGAAGAGTCTAGCAGAAAAACAACGAAGTGCCAATTTGTTTTAAACTTAGAGGGAAACAAAAACAAAGTTTCCAGTCTTTGACACGAAGCTAGCAATATTATCGTTCCTAATTTTTATTCTATTTCAGTATTCACACAATATATTTGGCTCATTATGATATGCTGATATATTAGCAAATTATAATGTGCCAATTTTTTTTAAAAACAAGTGTAACATATTTATATCCCTATTAATATAAAACGAAAATGTGTGTGCGTTTCCTTTCAGCAGGGCAGATGGCTGGACGTAAAGGTACCAAATTTGACAAAGATACTTCGGATGGGGTGGGATGTGTAATTCGGAACTATTTTTTTCTTTTTTTGAAATTTTAATTAACTACGATGCCAGAGGAAACAAGAGATGATTCCCTTGCTTCTGCATCTTTCACGACGCTTTTATAATCAGATTACAAACGAAATCAAAAACTGTCATCCCATTAGAGTCTAAGTGGGAATAGTGCACGGTAAAATTTTGTCTCATTGCCAAAAGATTGGATATGAATTCCGAAACTGCCAATCCCATTAAAGGCTATGGTGCCTAGTAAATTTTGCCTCTTTGTTGAAAAGATTATATGCGACATCCCAAATGACAGGCCAGGGGAGAATGATGCATTGCACACTTTTTGTTCTTTGCAATAAAAGTTATATTTTTTATTTAGGTATTGAATTGTGGATATAGTTTTATTTGTATATCACAAAAATCTCACGAAATCTAAAAGAAACTTTTGTTAATTCTCGGCCTAGTTATTATTATAAGTATAAACATAAAGTATTGAAGATAGTAATACTCTTCTAGAAGAAAAATAGTTTTCCGAGTATTTATTTTCACATTTTGAAAGTGATTTCAATATATTGGCCACCTTTGGAACATTATGCTCCAAAGGTGGTCCACCAGCTAGAATTTTGAAATTGTATTATAAAAATAAAAAAAAATATTTTACAAAGAAAAGTATACTTAATATGTGTTAAAGATAAGTGTAAAATGTTACAAAAAAATTCAGCCACACGCATCTAACCAGAAAAATTATGAAAAATCCTCAAAGCTTAACTATGGCCACCTTTAGCTCACCTATCTAAAATCCTATGCATAATAGCAAGAAATGGTTTTTGGAAACACACTAGTAAAATCTAATACTTTAGCGTATTACTAAGTCTTAAAACTAATTATAAAATTTTCGGTTTCAAAATAAATAATTAAATTCTATATATTATACACAAAAATCAAAAAATGAACACAGACGAAAAGCTATAACAATATGTACAAGAAAGCCTACTCGCTTTTAGCAAAGAACCAGAATTTTGCATAGCACCATTCACCTTCAGCCTCCAATGGGAGTGAAAGTTTTGGATTTCGCACATAATCTTTTTATCAACAAGACAAAAGTTTACAGGCACCATTCTTACGTAGCCTCTAATGGGAATGACAGTTTTGGATTTCGTATGTAATCTTCTCAGGAACGAGATAAAATTTTGCTGGCACCATTCTCTCTCCGTCTCCAATGGGAATGATAGTTTTGGATTTCGCACACAATCTTTCTATCAACGAGACAAAAGTTTACAGGAACCATTCTCCCTCAGCCTCTAATGGGAATGACAGTATTGGATTTCGTATGTAATCTTTTCAGGAACGAGACAAAATTTTGCTGGCACCATTCTCTCTCCGTCTGCAATGGGAATGACTATTTTGAATTTCGTATGTAATTTTTTCAGCAAAAAGACAAAATTTTACAGGCACCATTCTCCCTCACCCTTTAATGGGAATGACAGTTTTGGATTTCGTGTGCAATCTGAGCATAAGAGTGTTGTGAGAAAGATGCAGAAGCAAGGAAATCATCTGTTGTCCCCTCTGGCATCGTATTTTAGCAAATAGGCATGAAAGTGAAATTCTCATTTCGAGTACTTAAATGATTCAGGGGGCATAGATCCATTCTTGGATTTAGAAAAACAGAAGTAACCGTTTTTCACTTTCTCTCATAAGGGGAATATATAATGAAAGTATATTCAATCGTCAAAAAATTCGACTTCTAAGTTTTAGACCTCCCTGAGAACGGATGAACTATGTTTTGGATTTATATCTGTCTCTCTGTGAACATAATGATTCAAATTAGGAAAAAATTAGACGAATGAAATTTCGTATGTAGTGTCGGATGGAGATTTCTGACAAATTTCGGGCGAAATCCTTCAGCGGGAAGACCCGCCTAACCGTTTGTGCCATGCGACATGATATCTGAATAACTCAAAGAATTAAATAGATCAAACTTGTGCATTGTTTCATCATAGGACAAAAATTTTATATGGATCACATTTTGGAACAAATCCATGAACTGAATAAAAATCTGACGGTGTGTATTTTTGCGTATGCTAGAATGTGATGACTCGAAAACACAAGCTAGAAGGGTGAAATTTAGTAATTAATTTTTAAAATCCAAACCAGGTCATTTATAGCATTATTAAAAAATAATAAATAATAGCATTATTATAAAATAAAATGCATGGTTCGAATGAGAGCGTGGGCGCCTTTGCCTGCTAAGAAAATTCCATTTGTTTAAGAAAATATACACAAAATATAAGGTGCTATATAAGGGGTCCACACTTTTATTCGAACCATGCATTTTATTGTAATCAGAAAAATTATTTTCAACTTTCGCGTTCATTTTTTAGTATGAATGAAAGCTTACACCTTAATTTCTTTTAGTGACGGTTGACACGAATACACACATGTTAGGTATAGTAAACTAAATTCTATTATTGAATTATCCAATATGAAACACATATTAAAATTATTATATACATATGAACAATTACATTTTTAAAATGATTTAATGGCATTAACCTTCTGAAATATAAATCCGTAATATATTACGTGATAAATTACAAAACTTTTGGCGTACACGAAGCAAAAAAAAAATTCTGCTTCTGGTTGTTGGCGGATTCTAATAGAAAATAAATCCAAGACTCTTAGAAACACGAGCTATTATGTCATTCATTGGTGCAGCGCCGGAAGTATAACTTATTTTCTGTTAGCTTCGTGGTGTTGTTACAAACCTACTTAACGTGAGGTTACCACCTTCCAATCTTTATCGCCCAAATATAGGGCTAAAATTTTAATATCATTTTGTTGGGTTTAAAATATGTATAGATTGCAAATTTTTGCATAATATATTGTCGCCGGAAATCCAGCGCTGTGTTAAATTTCAAAACTGTAGCTAGGTTGGAAGTGGGTAAGAAATCGATCTCAAGATTTGAGGACGCGACATTCAAGTTGAATAAAAGCTTATAAGAAGGAAAATTTGAGATTTTATAAAATTTCACAGGGAAATTAACGTTATGAATTTCATAAACAAGAAATGGATGTATTTTATACAGTAATTTGTTATAAATTTTATATTCAGTTGATTTTTAATATGTAGCAAACTGACTTGTTTCTAATCTTAATAATCTTAAGATTAGAAATCTTAAGATTAGAAATCTTAAGAAAGGAATCTGGTTTTTCAACATTCGATATATTTCGTTAAATTACCCAAGACATTTTCTTTCGTGACTAGTAATGGAGTTATCCACATACAAGCTGATAGTCAGTGATTTTCCCACTATGAACACCAAATAGTGCTGCGATTGTTTAGCGTACCCTAAATTGAAATCTCCGCTTATCCGAAACGAGATAGTTAAGAACACTATATCTTTTGTCTTATTATCGGAAGAATTTGAAGATTCCCGAATGAAAACGATGAGGTTCTAATTTTTTTTAAAATTTTCGCATGGAACGAGGAACAAAATCTTTGGCGAGTTGCAAACAATATTAAGTATTGAGGAAATGCAGCAAATCATGATGTGTCAAAAATTTATTTAAAATACAGCTGTAGCATATTTATATCTAAACTAATTTAAAAGGAGAATGTTCGTGCCTTGAGCTTATGTAGTATTTGTGTGCGTTTGCTTTCTGGTGGGAAGATCGCTGGGTTAACCTGGAATTTAGGGTGCGTACTCACTTCTTTTCCCTTAAGCTCGACAATTGTTTGTCGCCAAGGGAGAGTGAGAGTGTCAGAACATTTGTTTTGGATGCGAGTTGAAAATTTTTCGGCGTCATTTGCGCATGAGCCGATAGTGATTTGTTTACCGGTCTACGGCGCATGCCCTTAATTTCGCCTCATTTCGATTGGTCCACTGTCTGATTTCTTAGATTCTTCGAACACATGACAACTGCTCGTGCGGAGGAAAAGGAGATCCAATTCACTATGCCACAAAATGTCGGTTTACCCTCTCCTGGCATTTCCAAACTCCAACAGTGTCACTTAAATTACAGTGGTTGAAAAACATTCTCACGAGCAACTTATCGAGAACCCGACTTCGACTCCTAATGCGTTTCATATGTGATGAGAACAATCTCATTGTAGAGGATAATAATTGAGCACTCATCCACTCAGACTGACACACACTTCCGGCTACTTATGATTTTTTCCCTCTACGTATCTTTTTTCCATTTTGTATTGTTTTCTGTGTTGTTCTGTCCAGTGTATATTTCTTTTTCATTTTTATTTGTTTTTGTACCTGTTACTTGTTTTTGTCGTTTCTCAAAAAATAAAATTCACCTCCATCCAGCCAAACCGGAAAGGAGCCAAATGGCTCTAAACACGGGGATGCAGGTGGTTTAATGTAATGCTTTCTTCGATTTGATTGTTCGCCGTACGAATTTGAATAATACTTCGTTTGGAGTTCTTCATCATTTATCAAACGATTTTTTTCAATAACCGTTCGCTTTTCTTCTGTAGATTTTCGTTCATTTAATTTGCGGATTCTCCTTCTCTGTGTTGCTGATTATGACTTCCAAATATCGAACAAGGAATGCTTTTCCTGGAAACAATGGTACCCTTGCTACGTTTTCCTGTGTTCGTGCTTTCCCTGTGTATTTTGAATGAAAAAACGAAGCTGCGAGGGCCCGCGTTGCTGAAAGCGAAGCCGCTGACGTTTTCTGAAGTTAAAAAATTTTTCCCCGTGCACACTTGCAATGTCGAAGGCATTGCGTGCCCAATTTCTCGTTTTCAGATGCTGTTAGCATCGAATGCGCAGGAGACCTATAAAAAATATCACTGCGGATCCTAAACAGTGTTTGGCGACGGCAAATAAAATTGCGCCAAAGAAAATTGGCAAGAAAATGTACGCACTTTAAACTCCAGGTTTACCGATTGCTGGACCTAAAACTACGAAATTTGGCATCTAGCTGAATTGGAGAAGATTAGGGGAAATGAATTTATTTTCTTTTTCGGAGCTATTTCATTTTATTTTGAAATCTTACTTAATTAAATATTACGGAATTTTTGGAATTTTCTGCTTTCCTTTCTAATTTCGGAAAATATTATACCATATTTTTGCACAGTCTAAAAATGTTAAGGAATTATCTGTTTTTGATATTATGATACTAATTTAGTTGTCATATATTTTTTTCTAATTTAAACAATGTTTTCTTCAGTTATCCAATATTTGAAATGTATAATTCTGTTGGTTTCCAAAGAGATATGCTATAATTACATCGATGGAACAAATAGACGGCGCTGAAACCTCATATCATTTAAAATGGAATCTCAAACTTTTCCCCTGGACACTTCAATTGATAACTACTGTAATTTCTGTTCACCAGCCCGGGCATAAAAGTCCAAGCTTTAAATTAAAGAAGAAAAAAACAGACCATAAACGGAAGCGTATGTTAAAGTTCATTCTTTTTTTATATATATGGAAAAGTTTTGTACTAAATTAGTGGTAAAAATTTTTAAAACACGTAAAACACAATAAATGTTTGGATTTTTTCTCATTCGCCCTTTAATATATGACGGATCTTTTGAAATTGAATACAAATGGGAAGCATTCTAAGGTAAATCGATTGATAAATTTTCATGCATTGTAGTTTACATTTTTGCAAAACACCATTTTATGACATGACAGTTTAAGTAAAGAAATTGCAGGAATTTGACGAAAATTATCATATTAAAGTAGTATCCTAAGTGTAAAGTTCCAGTTCTTTTAAATGAAAAAAAGACTTCATATTTTTGGACATTTAAATAACAATCTTAAGTTTATATTTTTGTTTTAATTCAGTAGTTAAGCATGCCACTACTCTCGCGACCCCCAGAGGGTGTGACGAGAAAAATTTTGTGGGTGTCTAAATTCAAAGAAATTTATTTGGCAATAAAAAATATAAGGGGGTCGCGAAAATATCTTTCACAAAGAGAGGGGGTTGGAAATAAAAATAGTTTGAGCACCTCTGATTTAGGTAATACAGCAAATAATGACAACCAAACATTTATTTAAAAAACAGCTATCGCATACCTATATCTCTACCAATAAAAATGGAGAATGCATGTGCACTTGTATGTGTGTGTTTGAGCTATATGTGGCATATCGGTGGACCTCGAGCAAAGAAATATGGCACAAACATACTTTGGAAGGGTTAAATGTGTACTTCGAGACTATTTTTTAATTGCAATTAGAATTGGAATTAATTAAAAACTAAACAAGTTTGGTGCTTTTCCGTGATAATTTCGGAAAATATTATATTACAATAATTATTTTTATACCGTCTAAAATTTTTTTGAAGTCATCTTTTCTACAATACCAATTTATTTGTCGTGCAATTTTTTTTAATTGTAACAATATTTTCTAATTTTAACAGTTATTTACTAAAGCAGCCTGATTTCATCCAGGCTTATTGTGATAATCCTTAACTCATGCTGATATATTAGCTTGTATATGCACTTAAAAGGGGATTACTTTTTCAGTCTTCATTCATTTTCATAGCTGTCTTGAATTAGTAATCAGTTACTTAGGTAAGAAAAAGTAACTTAAAAATTACAAAGCATAATTTTAACCTAAATTTTAGCCATTTGCAGTGGTGGCGAGTCGGGGACAGACGCTTGACTACATATTGCTGGAAAAATTAAATTTTTATTTCATTTTAGCTGCCTACTACTAAAAATTGTTGAAAAAGCGATAGTGTCCGGGAAAGTAAGCTAAATTTGTAACCAAATTTTTAAATTTTGTTGTCTACCCCTATACTCCCGGGTACTTTTAGATGTCTATGAAGTTCTTGCCCTACTACTTCTCTACCCAATCGCCGCCACTGGATATCTGGTTGAGAATTTGAGAAAAAAATAGATTTGAATATTTCATAATATTTCTGATAAAGAATTATAAAATAAAAATTAAAAAATAGAAAATAATTAAAATAAAAAAATTCGGCTTTTTGTCTTATACTAATAAAATTGTGTTTTTAAAAACTTTTTATTAAATTTATAAAGATTAAGAATATAGGCTTCTTTTTCCCAAGTGTAATAGAGAGTTTCCGAATATGATTTCTTTAATTTTCGATTGAAACCTTAAAAATTTCTTAATTTAAAACAATACAAGTTTAAGAGTAATTTGTATCTTATATGACCTTCAAATTTCATAAAAGTCCAGATTTCCTGCATTACATGAAGAGGGAAAAAACACCGTGGCAGAGCCGACCCGAACGGTGCGAGCGTACAAGGCTCTGTATTTCGCGGCGCTGAATGATTTTGCAGAATGAAAATTGATTGCTTTTATTAATTTAATAAAAGCAAACTTTGACGTTGAGTTTGGCCATCAGAAAAATTAAAAAAATTATTTGAATCTTATCCAAATGTAGTTACTGATCTGAAAATTATATTTACCTTACCAATTACCGTCGCATCTGCAGAAAGAATTTTCTCAAGATTGAAAATAACAAAAAATCACTTGAAATTAGTTAAGAATGATTTACCTCTTTAGCTATTTCTTTTATCGAATCCGAATTAACCGAAAAACTAAATTATGATGATATTATCAAAAAATTTGCTATAAAACATTTAAGAAAATGAAATAAGAATTACGTATCGTAAACTTATTATGATATGTTCATACCAAATTGTATTTATGAAGCAATTATTTTTGTTAATTGATTTATCAATTACTTTTTGCGCGATTAAAACATTAACTTCATAAAAATAATTTTATCATTTATCATTTCCATGTATAACATTAGTCCTTATAATGCGAAATTATGCAATGTTATAAATAACAAAATGCAATAAACTATTTTGTTGTACGAACATTGTTTATAGGATCCGCAAGTCAATTTTGCACCAGGCCCCACTTTTGTTCAGACTTGCTCTGCACCATGTCATCCCAGGATCAAGGAAGAGGGGCCGTCTCATACCTTTCAACAGGACGCTTGTGTGCGTCAGATATACGAATTCGTCCGATGGAGATTCTTTAACTCTTAGCTATTAGTTTCTTCGTTGTTCAGTGTTTCTTGTTATTTTGGAGAAATATTGAGAAATTCTTGCACTCTTGTAAGTATGTCTACTTGTGCTGTCGCTACGTGTTCAAATTATTACAGTAAAACGGAAGACAACGATGTAATATATCATACCTTTCCTGTATGTCCGAATTTGAGTAAAATTTGGAACTCCAAATGTTAAAGGCAAGATCATTTTAAATATTAAAAACACTAGGGTATGCAGTGACCACTTTAGGCCAAGCAGGACATGAAGAATCGCCTACTTGATTTGAATCAAAAGAAAATTTTAACCTTATATTATATATAATTATCAACCTTATATTTTAACTTCTCGTCTCACCCAAGACTACCTTAAAAGTTTATTAAACCTTTAATTAACCGCGACTCTAATAAAAGAAGCTGTTAATTAAATAATGAGAGATTTCAGAAATTAAAAATGACTAGAGAATTATACATTTAATGATCATATTTCTTCTGTAGAAGTAATTTACCGATTAAGAAACTTACTATCACCAAACAAATTGCCAATTTTATCTCCAAAAGTTAACATTCGAGAAGATTCCGTCAATGAAGGTTACCACTATTTTAATTCTAAGTTTTTCTATATAAACCCTCTTTAACCTTTAACAGTGTAATCAATATTTATTCTAAGATTTTTTTTAAATTTAAAGCTCGGACTTTAATGTCTGGGCTGGTAAATGAAATTAGAGTTGTAAGTTGTTAGTATTTGAAATATACAGGAAAGATGAGATTCAATCTTTTTAAAGATTTCAGCGCCATCTGTTAGCTCAATGGGTGTTGTTTTATAATATCGATTTGGAAGCGGTTACGACTATAAAATTTTCTTTCAAAATTATACATTTGAAGTATTGAACAAATGGGGCAAAATATGTTGAAATAAGAGAAAAAATTGTACGGCGAATAAATCAACATCATAGTGAAATAATTATTTAAGTTTTTAGATGATGTACAAATGTTTTTTGTGTTATAATATTTTTAGAAGTTATCAAGGAAATACGCCAAATTCATTCGATTCACTGGAAAAGTGGGTACCTCAACAGAAATTCTTCAAAGGACATAAGAAAGTAAAAATAAAATGAATAAGTTGTTGAAATTCAGCAGTTAATGAAGTTATAAGTGCTTAAAGCTTTGCCAATAGTTTCAGTACGTTATATTTCTTACTTTTAACCCTCTGAGTGTTTCACACGTATTTCTACGTTGACCTTGGACAACCCCAAAATCGTTAAACACGCATTTCAACGTGTGGTCGAAAACACCCCGAAATCGGTTTGCACTGAATTTTACGTTCATTGTGAACTGTCTCTAAAGTGTAACAAACGTACTTTTCCGAATTTCTTACCCCCC
>BGPR01043096.1:0-13052 GCA_013235015.1 Araneus ventricosus
TCGATGTACTTCGTTCGGTTATTGTCTGACATTTTTAAGTTTGAATCTTCAGATAGTAATCGTCGAACTGTAGTTTTAAATTATGTATTTAAGTATATGAGTATACACTGAGTATTCGGGATATTCAACTTCATAAATTCAATATTCTTTTTGAAGATTCACGTTAAAAATATCAGTTTTTGCATGAACCCTCATCAAATTCTCTTAAGTCATGCTGAAATTCCCAAAGTTGCCAAGCCGATATCTTTCATGAATACTAATGATATTTAACTGGAACTTTTATAGATTCCCATATCTCTGGCTCTAAAATGAAATAAGCTACACGATTTTGCTTGGCATAGTAAAAATTATTTACAAATGCTTATATTTACGTATAATATTAGTGAAATTCCAATTTTAATGCGGTGCTTCTTTTTACATATTGACAGAGTATTCTGAGATTTCGTACAATTGGTTTGAAAACTCAAATGTTATACAAAAGAATATGTGGAATAATTGGGATTTTTTTGAAAGAACCTTTGTCTTCCCGAAATATTTGCTCGTTTATGAAAATGCATATGCAAAATATGCACATTAAACCATAACAC
Organism: Araneus ventricosus; assembly: GCA_013235015.1. Lineage (NCBI taxonomy): Eukaryota > Metazoa > Arthropoda > Arachnida > Araneae > Araneidae > Araneus > Araneus ventricosus. Next base: position 588 of record BGPR01043096.1, read on the forward strand.
AGGATAAAAGTTACATCAGTCAAGTAATTTCTAAAGAATCTGGATGGTTCAAACCTCATTTTCGCCTTCATCCCTTTCGGTTGGCCCTCCTAATCGCCTCTGACCAGATCTAAAGTGTAAATTGAATTACGACGACAGTATGTACCACGATTCTCCGCAGCTGATTGCAAACCATCCATATTAACTCTTTTTTCCCATCTTACAATTGCTTTAACTTTTGGAAGTGAGTGTATTTAATATATATATATATATATATATATATATATAAATATATATATATATATATATATATAGCTCTTCCCGACTTCTGTGCGCAGAATTTGATATTCTTTTTTAATTCACAGATGCTAATTGTTTTTTTGCATTTTGAAAGGGAAAGTAAAAGTTCGGTAGAACGATGTGCAATTGGACGCTGAGAGGTATATTGTATATGTATGCTGTATAGTTAACATTAATTGTTTATCTATTCTAATATCTTTGTATGCCCAATATTTGCTGTGATGTAGAGGTTGCGTGGGCTGGACACACTAGCTCATATATGGTTGCCCACTGCGAAAATATGTTTTCCAAATATCATCTGCCGCCGTATCTGGCCTGAGACTGGCAAGATGACATTTTAAAGGTTGTTTGCCGCAGACACAGAATGATGAATCCTTCGGCATTATCGGAAGGCTGGTTAAAATATTCTCTTTCTCCTATATCAGTCGCATTGAGTAACCGCGACGTTTGGACATTGGTGTAATTTTGCGACCGTGCCATTGCGCGATACTCGGTATATCGAGGCGTATAGTAGTACAAGCACACCGGCATTCAATCTCGGCTTGTCGCGGAAGGTCTACAACCAATTCTAAAGATGTTGAAAGATCTCTACAGTGTGTTTCCGAATCGCATTCCGTATCTACAGATGGATATTCAAATACCTCACTGTGAAAGTTAACACACTCGAGGGAATTCACTACGTCATTGGATCGCGTAACCATTAAAGCTGCGAAATGCTACGACAGCAGGAACCGGAAGTGAAAGTCTCCTTTGCTGTTAATGGTCAAAGAACTATTTTCTTATATAACTTAACTTTTAAAACTTGCAGAAACAGTAATTTGACTTGAATTTATTTTATAGATAAAAGACTTGTTAGAAATTGCATTGCAAAAATATTTTTAAACCTAATAACAATCAGAAAGCATTTCATCACTGATAATATGATTAGCATTAAGTATTTTTTGTCTTTAAAATGGCTAAAATAGTGTTGTCTAATAAAGATTTCAGAAGTTATGCAAAACGTCTAGAAAATAGGCTTAAAAGCGGCTAATGTTCGTTATTTAATTAAATATCTTAAAGACTAATTCACAGAAAGGGAAAATAGCATCTTATTGTGATTTCGCGCTAACGTTCAACGTTTAGGGAGGTTCTTGTGACCGACCAATGACCGACAGACAGACAGATATGTAATTTCTGCGCTTATAGATATTTATAAACGTAACTAAAATTTTCGAAATAAAGATAAATTGTTGAAAGTCTAACTGTTTCTAAGCATTGTAGGATAAAATTTGCGTTTTTCAAAGCGTCGTAGCGCAAAAATTAAAACTTAAAATGAATAAAATTCAAAAGGAAAAATTCACAGAAAAAATTAATATCATTGAAAGGTAAAATTTTACTATGAAGTGGTATAAAATAATTTTTATCGGCTATTGTTTTGAATTAAAACGGAAAAAAAAGTTACGTGATAGTTAATTTTAAAATAATTTATTTCACATGTTTTCGCATTCTGAAGGATCACGTGACAGTTTATTGAAAAATAAAATCTTCATGCGAATCCGCGGAGTCAATGGCTTCTTTGTTAACTATTTTCTGTGAGTCAAATAATTAATTTAACGTGTTTCACCTACTATGTCGTTCTTGGGTTTCAAGCTACAACTCCAATTTTCATCCAAATCGGTTTTTGTGGTTTGGTTGTGAAAGCAACAAACAGACAGAAAGAGAACATTTTCGCATTTATTATATTATAGGATATATATATATATATATATATATATATATATATATTAGTAGAAGAAACCAATAGTTTACTACTTACAAATACGAGACGAAAATGGATATTAAAATCAAAGAATTAGAAATAAACGAGACTGAGTTTAAAAATATCGATCATTTTTTTACTTTTAAAACTTTATCCTTTGCCTTATTCGTCAAATACTGGGCGAAAAAATGCAAATGTTCTTTATGATGAACATCAATTTCAAATGATATCAATTGCATAGGGAACAGAATCCACTTTAATGTTAAAAGTTATGAGAAAAAATAGAACTGAAGAGAAACAATGATAAAATTCTTTCCAGTCAATAATCAATGCTCTTTTAACTCCCATTTAAAGAAAAAAAGCGTTAAGCTTATAGATAGGCCGAGGAATGAAGAAATTCGTAAAATGAAAAGATGTTTGTTTTAAATGATGTCATCATTCAGGGACTTTTTGCAGTGATTTATATTTCTTGAATATCTAGTATGTTTATATTATTACATTAAATCATACATGATATAAAAATTATTGTAAATAAACTAATCTGGAATGTTGTTTGTTTCATCTTCCTGTTCACTTTTACTAAATATATATAATTTTGATCTAATATGTATAATATGTTTAATAATGTACACTGCTGCTCAACAAATAAGCAACAAACCGTAAAGAAGCAGGTACACATTCAAAACGGGAATTAAAATACAAGATTTACATATGAAGTTGCATCGCCGAGTAGGTAAAATAAAATTAGCTTAAACGCTATTCACTCAGTCACGCAACGTAAAAGGGGCTTACAATGCTTCAGTTCGCAAGCAGCGATGGTTCACGTTCAAAGGCAAATCATGGGTGAGATCAATTTGCATGATGATGCGTTGGAGTGTATCACGGTGCTACCATACAGTGGGAACCAGAAGGGGATCAAAGAGAAGATGGGACGTGGGTCTGGATGCCGGATCACTACAACCGACGACTATTTGCTACTGTGCACTGGCATTTGACGTCGAAGGCCTAACGGCTGGCGCTGTCTCTGGTTCTGCAGGAAGATATCCGCCAACTTTGTCGCGCAGACTCATGAAGGAGGACTCTTCGGACGACGACTTTTTGTTTGTGTGTTCTTTGTCCCCAGCACGTCAGAGCTTGAGTTGGCAATGAATATCGCATTTGGACACCAGAGCAGTGGGGCTACTACTCTTTACGGATGAGTCTCATTTGACATCCAGAACATTCTTGACAATGATATGGCGAGACTAGCAACACGCTATCAGGCGCCAAACATCGTCGAGACCATTACAGAGGTGGCTGGTACTTGTCGGGCGGGGATTGCAAGAACGCCAGACTCGACCTCTGCGTGTTCTCTGGGGGTTCCAGTTTTTCTTATATTAGAATTTAAGTAGAAATAACGAGTTTATAAATTTAAAAGTGAGCAACAGTTTTTTAAAATAGGAAAATTTTGAACCATTACATTCATATCTACATAGTTATTCAGAGCAAAAGTTTAATAATTATTATTGAACATCAGCTATCTCGGATAAGTCATTTTTACATGGTAACCTGTGGTTGAAAACTCAACTTATGAGAGTTACAGGTATCTCTGTAACAATGAAGTAGAAATGAATAGGTCGCAAGATTTTGCAGAAAAACAAGTTTCAGCTAATCAGTGATTGTCGCATTGTGTTACAACCCGCGGACACCTTCAAAATTAACACATAATTTTTTAGTAGAGCCATGCTGGCAGCAGTTATGTGCCGAGCAAACAATCTTTCACAATTCCAGCTCCAACTTACAGAAATGTTGTTATGCACTATAATGCATTGTTGCTCGTGGGTTTTTAAGCGTTCACAGTTTTTAATTATGCAACATGGTCGCAACATCCCTTGGAATTCAATTTTGTGAAATGAAAGGTTGGTCGCTTCCTAATCAAAGCGACTAACTCCTCTTGCGTTTTTCATCCTTGTCTTTCTATGTCATTATATATATTTGCTGTGTTTTTTTATTCCTGTCCACCATACAAACTTCTGAACAATTGTTTTGAATCACCCTGTATAAAGATAGTACTTAATATTATCATGCACGATAATTTGCACTTTAGCAAATTTCAGCATTAAAAAAGGGGCTTTAAAAGTATAATGGACACCCATACACTTTTATTAATGTCGGATTTCTTTCCTGCACATTCCAAGAATGCAGGAAGAAAATATTCGGTTTGTCAAAAATTTTGACATCGAAATAGCTTTAAATTTCGAAATTTATATTCTCCGTGAGGGCAAAAGAATCCATTTTCAGATCATGTCAGTGATTCTTTTGCCCAAGCTTACATATGAATACGATAATTAAAAAAAATAGTTAGGTGGTTTTAATTTCGCATTTGTCCCTTGTATTGAACCTTTAAATCAGTATTAAGCTTAGACCTAGTCCATCAACGGGAAGAAGAAATTTTTCTATGACATTATCGATTTTGTTATTGTTTTTCTGAGAAGCAACGCGAAAACCTGCCATAATTATAAATATTGTTCCTAATATGCTTTTTACTGTTCATATTGAATTAAAATATGGTGTATTGCTATTATCATTGCATCTAGATTTCCTTTGCGTTGTAGCAAACGCCCAAGTAGCATTTCGTATACAACTTTAATTAATGCTTTAATTTATTTGACTAGTGCCACTCCCCTCTAATAAAAATATTTGATCATATTGATTTATTTTCTTTATATCTATTTTCAAGACTTTTTCTTAATTCCGAGGTCGTTCAAAGTAAAAGAATAAAGTTCTGAGATCTTCAAGAGTGAAGATATTCAACGCAGAATTAATTTTTTTTAGGAAAAATGAATTCGTAAAATCTTCTAAAGATATTTTGGTGTTCACTAAAACAACAATTTTATTTTGTGTGGTTCTGAAATTAAAAGATTGCGTTTCAAGTTCGAATCATAAATTGCATGCTTCTGTTTTACACCTATTTGTTTCTATTTCATATTTAGTTTAAATGTTGCATGTAAATGACACTGAACTGCAGTGAAAGTTACTTCATGCATTTAAGTTCAGAAGGTATTCGATCCTGTTATCCAGTCAAGTAAAGTTTTCCTCTCTTTAAGTAAATTGAATCAGAATGGGAAATACAAAAAAATAATTGTAATAAAAAAAATTAAAAATATAGAAAGTGTCATTAAGCTGCGCATTTTAGTCCAATTGCGCACTGCATAAGCAACGCTGAAAGCAATAAATTATCCCAAAAATAATGACCAAAATCTTTTCTAATCTTGCTTTATGTTTCATAAAAAAACTGTTAATTCAATTTCAAGAATAAAGTATTTTTCTTTTGCATAGGTTTTCCTTAATTAGCGTAATTAAATGAAAACAGTTGTTCAAAAAGTCTTCTTGATACTTATTTCTTTGTTCTTCATATTCTAATTGATGCAATTTTTGCACTGTTATTAATATTAATTTTTTATTTAAGTTTTAGCTATTTACCTACTTTTTTTCAGATATTTTTCTTATATATATTTTTAAGAGCATAGCTATTATTTCTTTGGTAATGTGGAGGCCATTTTTTTTCTCACCGCAAAATGTAAAAAATGGTAGTTACTATTACTTTCGGACATCTGAATGATAACGAACTAAGATATTATTCCAGAAACGAATTACAAATAAAAGAAATCAGGCGACTTAAATATATTTCTTATTTCATTTCTTTTAGCTAGTTTAAGAAAGGAAAAAATAAAAAATAAATAGAAAGAAAATGAAATAAAAATTCAAAAGAAATCCGTTTGGAAAAACGGATAGTAGTCTTTGATTCTGTAAACTTTTTTCTGCTTTAATTGGGTGCAGTGATGGAATGGTGAGGATAATTAAACGGGAAAAATTCCATTTCAAACTTAAGAATTAAAACTAAATAATCAGACTCTGCATTGTATTAACAATCTATAAATAAATAAATCTAACGTACGTGGCATAGAAAAGAGGTTAATTTCTCGTATGCCGATGGCAACGATAGATTTGTTTACGAAACTAAACCGGTAGCCTCCTCCATGTTAGGTATAACTTCATAGTCATAGCCTGTTACTATATTCGTTCTGGTGTCAAATAACATTTTCTCGAAAAAAATAGTTTAAGATGAAGAAGTCACAATATTTCTTACAATATAATGAACTTAGTATGAAATTTTTCAAAAGAGATCATTTAGAAATGTAGCAGATGGGCTTGGGTGAGCCAAAGAACGTTTAAATCAACGTAAAAATGGATTAAGTCAGCGAAGATAGAATCGTGTCAATTCACATATTAAAGTGAACAATGCCTTTCAGGTATTTTTCTGTTATGTGCACAGAATTTAGCGTCTTTTTTCTGTCTTGGCGAGTTTTCTTGGTGCGCTGAGTCGTCAGTTTGGCTCTATAAGAATCAAGGAAATCACGGTATTCGTACAACTGAGCGCCGATGGTCTGCGCAGGATCAGCTTGTATAGCTTCCTCGATGGAACCTTGAAAAATAATCTTTGAATTTTTTATCAGCTTGTATAGATATATTCTACGGAACCTTCAAAAATAATCTTTGCATTATATTTGATGGAACCTTCAAAAATAATCTTTGAATTTTTGATAAGCTTGTATAGATATATTCGACGGAACCTTCAAATATAAACTTTGAATTTTTGATCAGCTTGTATAGATATTTTCGATGGAACCATCAAAAAATATTTTGAATTTTTTTACTGACGCTCTGGACCACTTGCAGAATAGCTTCCTGCCATTGTTTGAAGGCATTGGTGATATCGAACGAGTTATTCCTACTATGCCGAAATTTTACTATTAGTAAACTATAAGCTAAAAAGCTTATAATATTGTGAATAATTTTCTCTCATATTTATTCAATTATCTTATAATTTAGCATTTCTTTTTTAAAATTTACGCAGATTACCACAACTATATGTCAATAAATTTTACGCAACTCATTTTAATGCGAATTCGTACGGTGTACTTTATTGAAGTAATATTCCTTTTTCATTTCATCAAATTGATATGACTAACAAGATCTTTTTTTTCAAAATGGCGCTAATTTGTTTTCTTGCGACGATTTATTCTAGAGTGAATCTAATATCACTTCATCAATTTTCAATTGCATTGGGCAGAGTTTATATGTGCAAAAATTAGCAACTATAGGTTAGGTTACAAGCAGAAAATTCCTGCAGTGATTGATACATTTCTTGGTAGAGGCTCTCTTTTCAGCAGCATGTGGAAAATGGCCAGCATCTGCCCCACAGAGCCACAATGGATGAAGAGACTGCTTATGGAGACGGCAGTATTCGTTCTTAGCTCTGTAACATGAAACGGATAGAAGTCGTTTGAAAGAACGAGAGCTTTCCGAGTCGAGTTGTTTTAGGTGTATTTGACTTTTGGAGTTTTGAAAATGTAGAGTAAAACGGTGTTACAAATTTGTGATTGTTAATGTAAATATATCACACACACACGCACACTATAATATAAAGTACATGTACAATCAATAGGTGAAAAGATAATGTCTTGCCCTATTCCAGTTATTTCAATGCAAAACAAAAATAAGTATTACGATTTCAGTGGATGATTAAGATAAATTGGAGCAAAACTCAGATAATGTTTATTAATAAAATATTTTCCGGTCCCAAATAACTGACTATAACTCAGGATATAAATTGACTATAACTCAGAATTTTAAACAGCATAAAATCTTTTACAACCAATTGTTATTTATTTACTAGCCACCTTCGCCGACCAGCTTGTTCTCCGGGAATAGGATTTCAATTCAATCTTGTATCATTTTATATTCATGGTTGCTTTAAAAAAGTAATTTTAAACTTCATATTGTGGTAGATATTTAACCCATGTTCTATCAGTGACCTTGCATCTGTTCTGTTCATTGTCTATATAAATGTGCCTAATGGAGTCAAATAACCGACCATGACATGCAACTTCTAACTACACTTTTTCTTCTATAGGTTTAGTAGATAAAATCTCTCAAAAGGATACCAAGGTTTAAACTTTTGAGTTGCGTCTCTGTAATAAAAGTCTGTAAAAAAAACCCGAATATTCTTCAGCGTGATTTGAGAGCCTGACTAAAATAAGAAAATGCTGTTTATTATTTTCTTATTTCAAAAAATTAGATTTTTTATACAGTAGAACACCGGGAATCCGAACCCCAGGAATTCGAAATTTCTGATAATTCGAACATCTCTTTTCAATTTTCCGAAAAAGTTTTACTGAAAGATGAAGGAAGAATAACAATTTCAAATCAGAAATAAGGCTATGTCTACTCTTAACTTAGATAACAATTCGAATACTTCTTTTAAGAATGAATACTGCATCTAAATTAGTTGAAACAAAATAGATTATTTTATCTTTATCCTCAACTTGTTTGACACTGTACCGAGCTAATCGCACCGTGATCTTTCCGTATGCCTTTACAGAGCACACAGAGTTAATAATCTACTGCATTTAGAGACTCTCCCGAATTTCCCGGAATCCGAACAGTCAGCCCCAATTATTTCGGATTCCCGGGATTCTACTGTATTTTTATTTTAACTCATGTTTCAATAGGAAACTCTTCTCCGAATGAACTAATAAAAAATTAATAACAAATGCTTTTGAAAATTTAAAAATTATATATGAAAGAAACAAAAATAAATGAAAGAATTATACAAAATATCAGGAAGCATAATTCATATAACCAGAAAGTTCCAGAAGTTTTCGAATAATTCACAAGGATGGATGACGATGAGAAATGTAAGTGATGTTCTGAGACATAGGCACCAGAAGGAATTTAACATGTGAACATTTTTTGGGATTTTACAATCTCCAAAGAGGATTTTCCTAAGATTCAAAGCTTTTAAAATTTCAAAATTGTACGTCTGTATGGTGATGCTGAACTTTACAGAGACATACCCAGAGTTCCATTATTCCCTCTTCTATTGATATTTAAATTTCTATGAAACTCCTTCCAGTTTATTTGGATAATATGTGCCTGAATAGTTTTTAGAAAACATTCCCGATTATATTCGAATCTCATATTTCATATTAAATTGCAGAATACAGCGTAAGAACTTCTAATAGTAGCTACCAACTACTTCCAAATATAATTCTTTCATTGAACTCTTGAAATATTTCAACAAGCTTATCAAACTGTTATAGAGAAAAGCTAGCAAATGTTCTTATATAATTTCCTTTATACTCTTTTTTATGATTTTGGATGTATACAGTATTTGAAAAAAATTTATAACTTAGATTGAAGCTTTAAATATCGAAAGAATAATATTTACCAAAAAATCAGATTTCCGAGGTTTTAAAAGAAAAAATTCAACCAATTTACTAAGTCTCTCGATATTTAACTTGGAGGCACAAACTTCCTATTCCTTATAGTCACTTCAAAGTAAAAATTTGTAGGTCCTAGTTTCTTTCTTAATCAATTTTCTCTTTTTCCATTATCGGGTTTGTGCAGACGTTGTAAGAATCGGTTTTATAAATGTCCCATAATTCCATGCAGTTGCAAAATTTCATAAACGGAAGTATCAGTTGACTAGATTGTAGTATGGAATTTTTGCAAGAAAAAAATGGTGGGTAAAAGGAAATAAAGAAGAAAATAATCAATGAATGTTTTTTTCTCTGCTTTAACCCTGCGGTTCTGTTCGCATTCACTATACACTTATAACGTTCGTGCCAATATGACCAGAACACTAAATACAAATTACAGGGACCTATGTGCTTCATGCTTTTAGAACGAAATTAAGTTTCGAGCTAAATAAGATATGTTTTAACAGAATGAACTTGATATATTTGAAAAATGATATGATGGATATTTAAATATAAGCATATGTATGTAAAATAAAAAGATGAATTGGAATTTTTAAAAAAATTCATTCTTTTCTTTCTTTTTTCATATGTAATTCAAACAAAAAAATATTCATGTTGCTTTCATGTATGTTTTTATAACTCATGCACAATATATTTGTTTTATTATCATTGCTTGACTGACCTAACATGCGTCAGGGAAGTTTATTACTCAACCGTAAATTAGATGTGGATGTTAATGATAAACCAATTTGTCATTCAACCTGTATTCTTTTGAGTACAATTTTGCCTTCAATAATTATCTTTTTTGATGATTTCATTCTGGATTGTCGACCTGAATACACTATCAAACGTACTTTTTACAACCCTTTTCTTGATGTTGAATACCTAGTTACGATTAGAGCAGTTTTCATAAAATTGGCAGAATTCAGGCAGCCCGAACGTGATGGTTGATCCAATGACCAGTTTCTATTTTGATGTTTGGACTGAATGTGCTGCACATTTTGAACAGTTTGAGTAACAATGTTCTCATCATGATCAGAAGATGCATTTTCTCACTTGTGTGATTTTCATGTTCAGAAACGCCTTCCACTTCGAAATCAGGTGCTTCCATAAACTGAGCTATTTCAGTGTCCCTCAAATATCTGCGAATCACTATTATTTATTTTTTCACGTTATTACAGTGTCAAGAGTTATTGATATTTATGTAGGATGTTGTGTTCTTATACAACTCACAACAGACGAAATGATTCTATACTGCATCCTACAATCTTATGGAGATATCGTATCACGTGTCCACCTTGACCGTACTTGTCTGCTTATACAAAACACATTAGATGACTTTGCAGGAATTTATTTATGTCATTTTCTGTTAAATTAATAATATAATGTGCAAGTGTTTTCGCTCAATTATAAGGGAAAACATGTTCGGGTCATATTGACAGAACGATGCATTAATACAATTTCAAAAAGTAGACAGAAAATATATAAATAAAAGAAAATCCTTTTCAGAGAAATAGCATGTCACCCTCACTAACAAAATCACAAAATGTCGGTAAAATATCCCTAAACTGCTATTTTCAAACTAAGTTGAAAAACGTTTCGGGCATATTGAACCGAACAGAACAGCAGGGTTAAGAAAGTTTAATAGCGGTTCTAAGTTTCTGCTCAAATGGACTAATGTTTATTTAACAAATTAATCCTCATAAACTGTTATTGAATTTAAAATCAATATACGCAATTATTTTAAATATATTTCTCACCAAGTAATATTAGCTGTAATAGAGCTTTCCAATATTTATTGGATACCTAACTTCCTTAGCAAACAAATCATTATTAAATTCCTTAAACAAGTTTCACGACTGCTCAACAGTTCACATTTTTCAAATTAATTCTCATGTTATGAACGCGAATGAAGAAAATTGGATCTAAACTCAGATTATATTACGAAGAAAATTGGAAACGAAAAAAAAAAAAAGTTGTTTCATACAGAAAAATAATTATTCAGAAAGTTACGAGCGCGACAGATGCACGATACAGAGTGGATTTAAGTTTGATAACTGATATCACGACTTTGCATTTTTCATTTACGTATTAATTGGCCGCACTGTGCGCGAAAACCCTTTTTCAGAAAATAGTTCCAAATGAAAAATCAATCTGTGTTGTTGTCTAATGAGAATTGTTAGCGTTACAAATCAAGAAATGTGCATAATATTAACCCTCTCCATACCGAGCGAGGCGGTCTAAAAATTCCCCCTTAACAGCGCGGGTCTGAGGCGGTTGGCTTCTTTCGCTCGGTTCTGAGATCGCTTAGGAGATAAGCGCGTTAGTTGAGGTCCAATATCCTTGAAAAACTACAACCCATTTGCGTGCGCCTTAAGGGAAGGTTATATCAGGGGTTGGAGGTGTGGGGAAAATGACCACCCAGGTTGGGAGAGTCCAATTAATGAACATTTCCTCCCAAAAAGTCCCGGTTTTAAAAGAGCTAGAAGAAGAAAAGTCGCATCGGGATTAAAGAGTTAACACTAGAATCACGAATTTCTGTGTCATATATCAGAACAGAATGGAAAAAAATAGAACTTTTTGGTAGGCGAGAGTAATTAAAAGACGATAACTCAATGAAACATAAAAGCTGATATTACTCTCTTGTATAACCAGGTAAATTTTTCTGAATGTTTATGCAGTCTAATCACTAGCATGAGAGACACTACTGAGACAAATGAATCATAGCTTAAAATTTATTAAAAGAACAGTTTGAAGCAAAAGAAACTGATAAAAGAAGTCAAATTCTATACTAAAAGGAAGAGAAGTAATTTTATAATATTTCTAGAAAGAAAAGGAATAACGTATAGTTTGAATCCGTTAAACAGTTGTTTAGAAAGTAGGTCTTTAGATTTGGAAGCAATTTGTCTAACTCTAAGTGTTTACCTTTTCTTCCCCAACAAACGGTAAATGTTCATGCGGATAGAATGCTACATGCACAGAGGAAACCTATCACTTAAATTCTGTTTACATTACATAATATAATTAATATGTTAACAACATGTTTCCCTTTAATTTTACCGTTATAAACACCGTATTTCTTTTATCAGTAAAAGAGACTGATAAAAGAAGAGAAATTCTATACTAAAAGGAAGAGAAGTCATC